>JBAIZL010000003.1:37497993-37520493 GCA_036971475.1 Prosapia bicincta
TATAATATATATATATTTATATATATATTATATATATATATATATACATTTATATATATATATATATATATATATATATATATATATATATATATGTGTGTGTGTGTGCGTGTGCGCGTGCGCGCGCGCGCAATTCCTTCACTTCACGGATTCAAAAATATGATGAAAAGTTCATTCTGAAGTGCACAAAATCGCATTTCCTACGTTTCGTAAGAATCTCATCTAGCATTGACCAAGTGAAACCAACAAAGAGCGATTCAACTGTTGTTGGTTTCACCTCGTCAATGCTAGATGAGATTCTAGCGAAACGTCGGAACTGCGATTTTGTGCACTTCAGAATGACGGATGTACTCCAGATCATGTACATATGCACTTTTCATCATATATATACTGTATATATATTTAAGAAACATTAAAATGTTCAAACATTTAAGGGTTTAATTTAATGTAATAGATGTAAGTTAGACGAAAGCACACGTAGCGAGTCACATTAACTTGTACAGCTTACTCGAACCTACATTAGGATTATAAACTAATCTCGTACTAGGTACAAGACTTGTGATATGCTCTATGTTCGTATCCTAAGTTAGGTAGATAAAACGTTTTTCTAACTTTTCTCTAAGTTTCATTTGAAATACATCACACTTATTATAAGACCGTCAGTTAGCAAAACTTACTTCAACTTGAAATAAAAATGCCTATTGCAAATGTATAATCGTTATTCATAGATACAATGGTTTTACTGTTTTTTGGAACACTTTTGCGGCAATATTTTCCTTTTTTTCATGTGTTCTAGACTAAAGGTTAAAAGCCCCTAATTTTTTTTAGGACCAAAAATATTTATAATCCTAATATTTGTCCGATCTTTATTTGAAATAATAGTTTTTTTAGTGGTATTTTATAACAAAACAAAAGAAATTCGTTCATAGTTTTTAAAAATAAAGTAAAATTGTAAATGTTCAATTCTATTTATCTTTTGTTTCGGAATTTATAAATGAACTAAAATGTTCAATTTAGAAGTACGTACATTGAAAACCAGAAAAGCTACTTTTCATACTATTTAAAACAATCCAACAATTCAAATCGGCGAAAGATTTAAAGGACAATTTTGAAATAAAAAACAAGACATC
Source organism: Prosapia bicincta (assembly GCA_036971475.1). Classification (NCBI taxonomy): domain Eukaryota; kingdom Metazoa; phylum Arthropoda; class Insecta; order Hemiptera; family Cercopidae; genus Prosapia; species Prosapia bicincta. Next base: position 37,499,124 of record JBAIZL010000003.1, read on the forward strand.
GCTATTTTCTAATGCATTATACATCAAAACGTTTGTATACTGGCATTAGCATTGTAAAACTTAGTTGAGAAGTAGAGGACATTAGCATACAGGGGATCTCTTCCCATAACCTAACCTAACCGGGATGTTCAGTGTTTACGATTCTGCGTCAGATTGCATTGTATACGAAATTATTTTTTTATGGTTAACATAACATATTTTCAGTAGTTTGACCTAATTGTAAGAACTGTAATGTCTCTTTAACTTTAGAGAATATTAAAGTTTAGATTTTAAGTATTTACATTTTGTATTTGAGGTTCGCCAATCACTTTATATTTATACATATTTTCACCTCGTCTTTTGAGAAGAGAAGAAGGAAGTGTCTAGGCCGATACAAGAAACGCATTACTAAATGTAGATATGTTAGAATTCCGCAAAGCTTCGGTATCCTTGCCAATGTCAACACATGTCTAATGAGAATATCCAGAGTCAACAAATCTCTAATGAGGATAACCTGAGTCAACACAGGTCTAATGAGGATATCCAGAGTCAATGCAGGTCTAATGTGAATATCCAGAATTAACACAGATCTAATGAGGATATCCAGATTCAACACAGGTGTAATGAGGATATCCAGAGTCAACATAGATCTAATGAGAACATCGAGTCAACACATGTCTAATGAGGATATCCATAGTCAACACAGGTCTAATGAGGATATCCAGAGTCAACATAGGTCTAATGAGGATATCCAGAGTCAACATAGGTCTAATGAGGATATCCAGAGTCAACATAGATCTAATGAGAACATCCAGTCAACACGTGTCTAATGAGGATATCCAGAGTCAACACAGGTCTAATGAGGATATCCAGAGTCAACATAGGTCTAATGAGGATATCCAAAGTCATCATAGGTCTAATGAGGATATCTGGATATTCTGTGAGGACTCTGGAGTCAACACAGGTCTGATGTCCTCATCATATCCACAGTCAACATACGTCTAATGAGGATATCCAGAGTCAACATAGATCTAATGAGAACATCCAGTCAACACGTGTCTAATGAGGATATCCAGAGTCAACACAGGTCTAATGAGGATATCCAGAGTCAACACAGGTCTAATGAGGATATCCAGAGTCAACATAGGTCTAATGATGATATCCAGAGTCAACATAGATCTAATGAGAACATCCAGTCAACACGTGTCTAATGAGGATATCCAGAGTCAACACAGGTCTAATGAGAATATCCAGAATCAACACAGATCTAATGAGGATATCCAGAGTCAACACAGGTCTAATGAGGATATCCAAAGTCATCATAGGTTAATGAGGATAACTGGATATTCTGTGAGGACTCTGGAGTCAACACAGGTCTGATGTCCTCATCATATCCACAGTCAACATACGTCTAAAGAGGATATCCAGAGTCATATAGATCTTATGAAGATATCTAGAGTTAACATAGGTCTAATGAGGATATTCAGTGTCAACATAGATCTGATGGGAACATCCAGTCAACACTTGTCTAATGAGTATATCCATAGTCAACACAGGTCTAATGAGGATATCCAGAGTCAACACAGGTTTAATGAATATATCCATAGTCAACACAGGTCTAATGAGGATATCTAGAGTCAACATAGGTCTAATGAGGAATCCAGAGTCTACATAGATCTAATGAGAACATCCAGTCAACACGTGCCTAATGAGGATATCCAGAGTCAACGCAGGTCTAATGTGAATATTCAGAATTAACACAGATCTAATGAGGATATCCAGATTCAACACAGGTCTAATAAGGATATCCGGAGTCAACACAGGTCTAATGAGGATACTCAGAGTCAACAAAAGTCTAATGAGGATATCCAGAATCAACAAATCTCTAATGAGGATATCCAGTCTAACATAGGTCGAATAAAGATATCCAGAATCAACAATAGTTCAATGAGGTTATCACGAGTCAACATAGATCTAATGAGGATATCAATAATCAACACTTCTTATAAAAATCGTCTTAATTTGCCCTTCAAATTTGTCTGATCACAGACTGAATGCGAAATGATTAGCCAACCCTATTTCAAAACGAACGCCCTCTATATATTAAACACTTTTGTTAACAACGGAATAATATCGACCCGTTCATAATATGTAGTTATGACAGCTATGGTTTACCTTTAGATGTTGCTGCAATTTAAATTTTCAACTCATTCTTTTTCCTTTGATTGATACTTTTTGTTTACAATTGACGTCACACACAATCAATGATTAGGAATAGGTTGTATACACCGAATGGGGGCCGTTTATTTATTTATTAGAATTAATATCTGAGCTAATAAGACTACTTGTGAGATAAAATTTGTAATCTACTTATTAAGGGCATACACACATTCTAAAAAGGACAAAAATAATTACTTACAAAACTCATAGACTTTATTTTTTATTCTTTCACCGCAGAAGACAATTTGTGTAGTCAACACTTACATGAGTAATGAAAGAATAAAAATATGATCTCTATGCTTTATGAATAGTGAATTTTGTATGTTTTTGTACACGGTATGACTTACATAGGCTTATGTGTAGATTATAGACCAGATGCGTCTCCTCTTACTTTACTTCAAGATTTTCCATTAGTACTTTGAGAGGGGGATTTTTTTTCATTGGTGATGTTTTTAAATTTTAGTATATGAAAGTTATTATTTTACAGTCTATTGTAATAAATAATGAGAAAGACCTAATGTTAAACGCGGACTGAAACAAAATTATAGATACAAGGTTTATTCTTTATAAAATTAACTTCAAAGTTAATAATAGTTAGGTTCGAAAAGCTACAATATGTATTATACCATTATTATACTATAGCATTTAGAAATTATTTTCTTGCAGAAAACAATCTAGTAGACCTAGTATAAGACAAAATAACAATTTCGCCGTTAAATGTATAAAAAGAACGAAATAAGGTTACTTATACATTTTAAATGGGACTAGTGAGGGGGTAATTTAATGTTTTAGTTGAAAATGGCTTTAGAGCTCATAAGAATAACATTTGTCATACTTTACTTTACTCAAATGTGTTTTTTTAGAAAATTACCCTTTTTAATAAACAAACGCCTTAAAGGTTTCCTTTCACATTTAAAAACAAATCCATTTTAAAAACTTTTAACCAGCAATATATATCACCTTACGTCTTCCCGACTGTCAGTTTTACATCTAAACGATAATTTTAATTACAAACAAACAAGTGAAGTAATAAAAGCGACAAGTTTACGACTTGTAACTCTTGCCCATGTTATACTAACACATGCAACTAGCCTCAATGTTAATGCTAGTAATTACGTAGCCTCGACCACGTGTTTGGGCATAAATTATTTTAAATACTGCTCATCTCGGTATGTATTCTAAACTGTAATTTTCTATTCGATCGTCTTAACTAGCGGCTGGCACGCTGAGGAAAATTACACTGTTCTTCCGTGTAATTTCAAAATTAAACTGAACAAAGCGCCGTACCCAACAACCTGCATTCTTACCCTGTCTATTGTATACCGTTTTGGAAATCACATTTTCATTTAATTTTTAAAGAGGACAAATAATCTGCTACATTTAAAAAATTTAAAATTACAAATTTGCAATTAGCTAGACAAATAAAGTTTGTAATTTACTGAAAGTCTTATATACTCATCTTCATTTCTGTTAGGAATATGTATACATATTAGAGTACAGTTTTCTGCCTTTCCTAACTTGACAATATTTTCTTAGACAAATGTAGACCTACTCACACACACACAGTTTTTTTTATTTACTTATTTATTTATTAGGACCCAATATATATATATATATATATATATATATATATATATATATATATATATATATATATAGCCTATATATATGTTTAATTTATCTTTACAAGTTATCTAGAATATTCAGTAGGCTATGTTACAATTTACAGTTCGAAACTGTTCTTAAAATGTTCAGTTTTGTAGATTGTAATTTTAGTTCCGTATTAAAAAAAAATTATAACCCGAATATGTTTTTAAAAAAATGTTATTTCCAATGGTTCTAAACCGTAATAGCTTTGATTTTGCCTTACCTTTTTCATATATCAGGATTAGTTTTTTAATTATTATCGTAATAAAGACGATAATGACAGTTCAAAACTAACCTCAATTGTAGAAAATTTGTTTAGATAATTAATGACTGTTGAAAACTTACTTGAGTTTCCCTAAAACAATATTTTATTCATTATTAGTCTATATTGAAGATAAGTCAGCAAAATGTTTTTTTCTCTAAGCTGGATCTGTTTCTCTTCCTCTCTCTCTTCCTCTCTCTCTCTCTCTCTCTCTCTCTCTCTCTCTCTCTCTCTGTCGCTCTCTCTCTCTGTCTCTCTCTCTCTTTCTCTCTCTCTCTCTGTCTCTCTCTCTCTTTCTCTCTCTCTCTCTCTCTCTCTCTCTCTCTCTCTCTCTCTCTCTCTCTCTCTCTCTCTCTCTTTTATACCAATAAACACCTTCTATAAAGCAAAATGAAGATGAGACTTTTTATGTAATCACAGTCCTTGAGTACCATAAACTGAAATGTAGCCCAAGTTAACAATTTACTAGACAAGGCGTAGTTCCTTCACAACTAAAAAACTAAATTATCTTCACTTAACATACAATTGAAGGTTTCGTTTTGACGGCTGTTTAGGACTACTTAATGTCTCGTTAATTGTTGGTGCTAAGATATATGCCTTCATTCGAAGTTAACGGGCGGGTTATTTATAACCTTTGTAGGTGTTTTTACGGTGGGAAGGTCCAATTAATGTTATTATTGGTGTGTATTTCCAAATGTAAACAGGATCTATATATATTGTTGGAGGAGAACTGAATATGGTGTGACCGATAAAACAAATAAATGTATTTTGTGGGACACGCCCAGCATGGATTTTTGTACTCACACATAAATAATTAAATACAAATTGTGATGATATTATAATAATATTAATAAATAGTCATTTTAGAGCCTTTTAAAATCTAAATGAAATTCAAATGCATAAATATGAGTTGTTTGAAATTATGGACTCAAGGTGGAACTGGTAGTAAAACTCTTTACCTATAAAAACAGCCTAATTAAAATTACCAATATAATAAAAGTAAAGAATTTTTAAAAAATTATAAAGAATGTAGGCCTACTGATAGAAATATTTTCCAATTGATTTTTTTCTGTTTTAATGGCCACCACACTCACTTCTAGCCTCTTCAGTTTGGAATAACTCTATTTACCTAAATAAATTTGTCGGATTAAACTAATATTAATATTTTCAATGATCTTACCAATTTCATTTATAAATACATTTTCAATTAATTCATAAAATTTCAGGTGTTTCAAAATAGGTCGATATAACATTTCTATTGAAATATAGATCAAGGTTTTACATTTAATTATATCCACATATTTTTATCTGTGTAAGCAAAATCTCCGTGAACCCATTTAGGTCCATTAAGGAAAAAATACATTAGGCTTTAGCTTGTAGTAAAATTAGTTTGTGCGTTCGTCTGCGAAACGTTTTTCATGTATTTGTAGTTTTCCAGAATTGGAATTGTTATTTGTTCTGACATACGATATTTTTTATCTGAGAGTGAATACTTGTAATAAATTATAACAACGGGATTTTAGATTTGGAATGGCTGTTAATTGATATTAAAAAAATATATATGGTCATTATTTTAACTATGGTTAAATAGATGTGGATACTTCAAGTAAAAAGTGCAATACAATTTTATTAAAATATATAAACAAAAGATTATTTTTTAAAAAACATTGATGAAGTAAATGAACTCATAAAAACTCAAATTAAACAATAAATGCAACGGGTATAGGCCTATGCTTATGAGTGAAGGTTTCCGGGGTCATTGAAGAAATAGGAAAAGTCGTGTAAATTTGTGGAGAGAAAAACATTACTGTAACTCAAGGAAGAGACTGGCAATAGAAAAAGCCTTAATCTTTTGTGGATTGAAAAGTTCAAAAAACTCCAAATTGTTTTAATGGCAAAAAAACGTCTTTAAGTTGCATAAAATTGTCAATGATTTCGTAATAGAGTTTTCTACTATATGGTACTAGATGCGACCGATGCCGACAGCCGAGGAAAAGCGGAAAGAGCCGAGCGTCATTAGATACGAAAACGGAGATGACTTGCCATTGATAACAATGACATCGGTTATATTTGGTGGTGGGAGTAGAAGCAGGGTAGTTCATTAAGGCAGCAGCAGCATTTAGATGCGCTTACAATAAAGAATCCGCTGCTTATGTCGTGGACACACTTGTCATGCAGCCTTCCGATTTTGCTCCAAAAATCTGATCTGTGCAGGATCGGAAAGGAATGTTCTCCTGCTTCTTTCCGATTTTACAGTAGTCCATCTCGCCATCGCCAGTCTCGGAAGGTACTGTGCACTTAATGTTGAAACATTCAACTGTGATTTAGCTATTCTTAAAAACAAAACCGACCTAAATATAAAATAACCATTAGGAAAATCGTGTCTATCGTTATTTAATCGAATTATTAAAAACAAAACTTACCCATATATAAAATATAAGCTTGGGTTAAAGTGGGATAAATTTGCATTGAACAATGTCTTGACATAACAAAATCAAAGCATATATGAACAATTCTCTAATAGCGTACCCTAAGTACAGTAATTCTTTATTAAATAAATGTATTCTAAAGAATTGTAAGATTTGGTAGTGATTAGTAAGCTAGATGTGAATTGATTGTAAACAATAATAATAATAAATAAACACTTTAATTTTTAAGAACCCGAGTTATTCGGAATGTTTTATTCTTCTTGTGTGATTTATTTCACAAAGCCATACTGATACGCTCGATGTAAACGCAGCCATAGATAATGTATTTGTCACTTTATAGTCGAGATTAGCGGACATGTGTTTATCCGACAAGCGTCCCGTAACTAGTATACGAATAGTCTGCACTGTCGGAACATGATCGAACAACGACAATGGAGACATACTAGAGTCTCCATGAGACGGAAAGTTGTGGCCTGCGGCATGACAAATCACTGTCAATTCCCCTGTCATGCAGTCGTCCGGCAGCATGATCGGAGTCGGATCGGAAAGCTTGTCTCCGGCTTTTCTCATGGCTATTCTCCGTCATTTTTTCGACGAATTATTGGATGATTTTCCATATTTTGAGATTTAATTTTTTTCATATACTTGGAAAATATGTAACCCTAATTTCACGTTAAAAATATTTTGCGATCTATAGATGATTCGCCTCGACACTGGTGCCATTAATAAACAAGTACTTAAACAGCAAGATATTATATCCCATAACTGTATTAAAGCCTACTTATCACGCTTGTCGTGACGTTTTGGTTACATTTAGTCATGTTGGTTACTCGTGTTGGTTACGTTTACTTACTAGTGATAAACAGCACGTTGATCATGGGCAGAGCCGTCCTTAGGGTTGAGCGAGTGGAGTGGCCGCTCAAGCCTCGCGCTGAAGAAGGCTCGCACTGCAAGGATATTTCTTGCATTAAAAAATAACTAAAAAGATTTTTTTGAATGAAAATAATATAATAAATTACAAATATACGTGCCTAAAATGTTTGTCTGATTACCCTGGCTGTATGTTTAATTATTGATTAATGATAAAATCTACGAAAAAGATTACGACATCGCGACTAGAAGAATGCACATGTCGTTTGATAGCGGCTACGTTTCAACCCTGACGAATAAAAAACGTCACGTAAATAATTGACGAATGGTTGACGTGTTTCCAGACGAAATTACTGCATCAAAATTAATTTCAACACTTTTTTGCGCGAGAATTTTAAAATTTTTTCAAGACGTTTTTTAAAAAAGGATCGCAAAAATATTACGCTTCAGGCCTCGCTTTTTCCAAGGACAGCTCTGAAGGTGGGGATAAGTGAAACTTGTAATGACTGTAATATTTTGATGACGTAGGCTTACTGTTCTTGCAATTTTGGCTGCTCACTTATGATGTATATTCATTCAAATAATGCCTTAATATTTAGTTGTACTTGAAGCTAAATTCTTAATTGTAGAAAATTTCAGTAGCCCTTAAGTTTTGTAAATCTTCCACAGTTGTTTTTTTGTTTTGGTTTTTAATGTTCAATAATGTGTAATTGTTTTTCGCAGTTGAAGAAAATACTCAGCTCGTTTGTAAAAATCTACATTTGTCAGCATTGTGACATTTAATTACGTAAGGGCGTGTTTGATTTTATGTTATACCTTCTGAATTTTGAAACTGTGTGGATTAAAGCTGAAGCAGATCATTTAAAAAAAAAACTTATTGTTTGAATTATAGTTGCTTTGTGTTTTATGCTATTGCCACTGCATGTTAAAATGTATTATATACATTGCATCTAAGTAGAATAGATTATATGTTTGCGGTGTATAGCATTGTTACTTTATCTTTACTATCATTCTTTACAAATTAACTTTTTTTTAAATACTAGTTTGGTTTGACGTAGATTATTCAATAAGTAGGAATATGTTACTTTATCTTTACTATCATTCTTTACAAATAAACTTTTTTTTAAATACTAGTTTGGCTTGACGTAGATTATTCAATAAGTAGGAATATGTTACTTTATCTTTACTATCATTCTTTACAAATAAACTTTTTTTTAAATACTAGTTTGGTTTGACGTAGATTATTCAATAAGTAGGAATATGTTACTTTATCTTTACTATCATTCTTTACAAATAAACTTTTTTTTAAATACTAGTTTGGTTTGACGTAGATTATTCAATAAGTAGGAATATGTTACTTTATCTTTACTATCATTCTTTACAAATAAACTTTTTTTTAAATACTAGTTTGGTTTGACGTAGATTATTCAATAAGTAGGAATATGTTACTTTATCTTTACTATCATTCTTTACAAATAAACTTTTTTTTTAAATACTAGTTTGGTTTGACGTAGATTATTCAATAAGTAGGAATATTTTGGCACTAATTTACCAAAATAACTTTCATCAATTATTGATATAGTTTTTGTTTATGTAAAGCACGGAGAAACACATACACACACACACACACACACATACACACACACACACACACACACACACACACACACACACACACATACACACACACACACACACACACAAACACAAACACACACACACACACACACAAACACAAACACACACACACACACACACAATATGTTCATGAATATATTTATTGAAAAATAGAGTTTTTACTTGAGTTTTTGCGATGTACATCTTGAGGATTTTTTAAATTTACTATTTTTATCACTTGGCAAAAAATCACTACTTACTGATATTTTTCAGCAGTCGCGTTTCGCACTAGATCAGTCCATTCTTCAATGCTGTGAGTCACGGTCAAGCCAAAGTGATACCAATACCAGTAGATTTTTTTAAAATGAAACAGAGTTTCATTGATCCCTTACTGCTATAAAATTACAACTTATAGCGAATATATATATATATTTTTCACAGCAATAGGTGCGACACAATTAATGAGACTTACATACCACCTGTCTAAATATTCCAGATATGTTAGTTTAATTAATTAATTTTACTAAGACAAAAAGAAATTGAACAGTTTTTAAAACACGTTCAGGTATTGACCAAACGGTCATTGCGTAAAGCCCAACACTTCCCCCGACATTTGGAACAAAATTCACTGATTTTTTTCTTACATTGCAACACATTATCGCTCCCTCATCAGTACGAAGCGAATTATCTATTAATATACATCAGAAGCGAATTAGCGGTGGTACCCCAGTCAACAACACAAACACACATAAACAATACTCTTTTACTTAAATCAATATATAGGGTGAAACTTATTTTCTACATTCCTCATTTATACATCTAATTTTAGGCCTATATGAGAGCAATATAGACGTAAAACTTTGTGTATCCACAGAATAATATTTTCTTGTATTGACTTTTTATTCTTAGTTTTTTTATTTCTTTTTGTTGATTTCAAACTTTTTTTTCTTGTTTTTAGTGTTGTTTATTTTATGTAATTTAGTTCCGAGTATTCATATTAATGATTGTAAACATTGGGCCTATTGATAAAAGAATGTTTTTTTTCAAACGATACCAAATATTGTGTTTGAACGATTGTGTCTTTTTATATAGTTATAGACAATCTGAGTTTTATAATTTCTCATACTTGGTTTGTTATTTAAATTACTTATTTTTAATTATATTCTGTTTTCTATTTATAGCTATTTATTTTAAAGTTGAATTTGTAACTCGAAGTATAGATACTGCCTTACATGTTATAGGCCTACAGAATGTGTAATACAACTCTGACCACGTCTCCCTGTCCTCAGACAATACCGTCCCATAACGAACCTCGTCATTCAAGGATTTATCTATGCGTTATTATGAGGGCAAGTACCCACCTAACCGCCCCCATTGAGTGCTTTATGAGTGCCTAGCCGACTGGGTGTGGCTAGCCTTACTAAGTACTCAACATTGTTACAAGGCCTACGACTTATTGCGACTGATTTATACAGATTTCTTCTTTTAATGTTGTCTTTTAGCTAAGCAACGAATTCTAGTTACAGTAATATTATTAAAATATAAATAATGACAATAGAAGGTCTATGAAAGTCATTGTTACATTTAGTTATTGAAAGTCATTGTTACATTTAGTTATTATAATTTTATAACTATTACTTGTCATACAATAATAAACAAGAACAATTTATTAGGAGGATGTTACACCCATTTTTGGAATATTAATTAAGATGCGATAGACGCATCTATAGAAGCCACAATCGTATGAATGTTGTGGAGTTGCTTTGAATTATTTATTTATTTACAAATACAAAATTTTTAACATAATCTTAGAGGAATTTAGTTTAATAAAACTCAAAGTCTAAGAATAATTTAAAGGATGGTAGTTTGTTATTCCTAAATGTGTGAGTGATTTCGATGACTAATTGCTAAGGAATTTTGTACAAGAATGTTGGAAGGAAATATTTTAAAAAGGTGTTTCGTCTATGATAAGATACTGGGGAATGCAGAGGCTGTACAGCGGGGAATAATATTAGTCACTGACTACTAAAACACTTCTAGGGGTCATTAATTTTAGGTAGTTGAAATGTGCATAGTATTTGGAAGCTTTTAGATTGCAATAAATAATAAAATAGAAATACAATTAAGAAATCTACAAAACAGGGTTCCAATTTATATGGCACAAGGCAGACATGGCCTAAATTGAGACCTGTCATTGAAAATTGAAATGAAACTGTTGAGTTTAAAAAGCCTTGCTGTTGGTTGTTGAAACATTGCAGTATAACTTGAAATAACTTCGGTCTTAAACCATGATATCTAGATTTTTTTATTAATCATCAAGCATGTATGTAAACAATTTTTTGCGCTCGAGTGTGTGTATATATATATATATATATATATATATATATATATATATATATATATATATATATAGAGAGAGAGAGAGAGAGAGAGAGAGAGAGAGAGAGAATATATAGAGAATATATATATATATATATAGAGAATATATATATTATATTTTATTAATACATATTATTATATATTTTATTGTTATTTTTAAATTATATTGTATATATAAAGTGTAATTCAATTAAACAATTTATGGGCATTTCATCAGCAGATTCACTTTTTTAGAAAAAATATTCATATTATAATTTTTTTATCCATGTCAATAACTGTATTCTTACATTTTATTTAATAGTGTGCTAGCTAAACGACTTTTTGTAATGGCTATATTTAATCACTTTCAAGATAAATTACCAGTCATAATGTGGATTGGAAATTTCGTAATGTACAGAGAGCTGAAGGAAAACATTTACCTACCACATTTAGTACTACACCATACGTTCCAGTGTACTTCAGTGAAGATTTTTAGGCTTACTGCATTGTATATTTAAGGCATTTGTTTTAAATATGCAGTATTTTGGTACATTTTAATACTGTAATTTTGGAAAATAGAATAAAATTACAAATATAACATACACAACAAACATTATGTTAGACATGTAATTTTTAATTTATAAAATTACAAATTGTATACTAGATTAATTTCTTGGATAAAACCACTTTTAAAATATGATGTATATAACCTTTTATTATTAAAGTTAATATTGCCAACGACGTTTGCTTAATTTAAACAAAATTAATTTGCAAAGTAACTTATATAAGTAAGAAGTAAAGGAATTTCCTTGGCAAATAATTTTCGAGAAATAATTATACTCAAAATGTAAATAAAATTTGAAAAATATTTATTGTGTTTATAATTTTCGCTGTGAACAAGTTCTATACCCTCTTTCTTATTAAAGAATACTTTAAAATGATTTCTTACCCGTTTGTGTTTTTAACTTTCCGTTTAAATAAAGTGTGTAAAGTAGTAACTTAGATTTCACAAATTATAAGTGAAAACATTTACAGTTCTACGATTTCTAGTCATAACAAGCATTCGTGACAAACAGAAATAACTTTTCCGAATTCTAAATGGATTGCAGCTAAGCCTAAGTATAAGAAACTGATGAAGTAGACGTCGGGTTGACTAAAATACAGAAGTAATATTTTATATTTAGAATGGATAAGTTGAAGCCAGCTGTGATATAGAGGCTGTGAAGTCTGGACCGCAGTTCAGTGACCACTCCTTCAGGAACCGGTTTCTGAAGAAGAAGAAATGTTGTGGAAGAAGTCTCTACATTGGCGATGCTTTATCACTCGTACCCGTCCACGCATACGTCCCGCCAACCAGAGACTTCTTACCCACTCGAAATGTCTGTAGTCGGTTCCATGAGGGATGGCAAAATAAATCTTCTTAATGAAATGTTGCTAATTATTGTTTTTCCTTTTTTTACTACAATATAAATGTTATTACGGTTTTACACATTGTTAGCGTATATTTTTAATAGTCCAAATGTAGGCTAGACCTAATTCAAATTAACTGTTTCCGACGGATTGTCAATAGGACGCAGATGCCTGTTTCTCACAGATACCTGTTTACTCAAAATCAATTTTTATTTGAAAGATAGAGATTCACAATAAAAATGTGGTAGAGATACTGGCGGGAATCTTTCATTTACTGGTAGTTCTATCGCTGTCAGTTTTTAATTTTTCTAGCCGGTTTGTACAGCCGAAATATGTAAGTCTATTAGCCTATATTCCAAAAAAGATAAATTTTCAGAATAAGTGTGCTCTATTATAGGAATTAAAGTAAAATAAATTTTATGAAATATTGTTTGTGTATGTATACAATTACAAATAAAAATGTATAGGCCTACAAAATACAATACAGTCCTATACAAATTAATGCAATTGATTATATAGAGTCTATATAGTAGGCCTATATACAATATACCCCTAAAACAGTGTTAATAAGAAATAAATACCTTACTCGAAGTAGTTTTTCAAAATATTTTACATATGGAGTAAGTTTTGTTTTTTAATATCCCTATGTATGATATACAAAATAGAAATTACTTTAAAACAATATATGACTGCATATTTCACGTTCTACTTTCAAAATTTGATATTTTTAAATTGCTCAATTATATTTTTAAAAACACTTTTAGAGAAATATAATTATATAAATTATACCTTTGTATTCTACCCATTTTCCTTAAACAGATTGAATACAACTAATATACGGCATAATTGTGCTCATTTACCAATAATATATTTAGAAGAATTTAGTGAAATATAATTATTTGAATTATACCATAAAAATAATGTTATTTTTCTGCTAGAAACTATATACATATATACTATATTAAATATGGTGATTTTATTTATTCTGGATTTTATTAGATAATTATTTTCCTGAAGATGCTGGTAGGCCTACTATTTTATCGGCGAAAAGCTTTGAATAAATATATTCATAGAAAGTATTCTTGTTTTTGAAATGTTTTTAATTTATTAACTATATATATATATATATATATATATATATATATATATATATGAGATACACATAATTTATAGGATAATACATAGTTTAGGATATATATATATTCTTGATATTTTACGTTATCCATTGTTTTTTCGTTGCACTGACTTTATGAAGTTAATATATTACTATTGTAAGTAATTTTATCCACCATTAAGTGCAATGATTTTACCTTGAGTGATGAGGCGCCTTTCGGTCACTTGACCTTTGTCCAATCATGACCATTGAGTGATTGGACAATGGTCAAGTGACCGAAAGGCGCCTCATCACTCAAGGTAAAATCATTGAACTTAATGGTGGATAAAATTACTTACAATAGTAATATATTAACTTCACATATATATATATATATTATACAAAAAAATAAAAATTACTGTTAAACAATATATTAGGTCTATTTACGTTCTACATTCAAAATTTAATATTTTTAAACTGTTGCTCATAATCAATAATATTTTTAATAAACATTTAGAGAAATATAATTATAAATTATGCCTTCATGTTCTACTTACTTTCCTGAAACAGGTTTAATACAACTAATAGAAGGAAACTCCTTGCCACTATTCTTTTTGATCAATTTATTTTAACTACTGTCATCATTACGTCTGAAGAAATAGTCCGTTCATTAAAACGTTATGATGTATGATGTTTTCGTCAGCTTATAGCATTAGAATTACAAACCGTTAAGGCTAATACTTATGAAGTACTATCCTTTTGAGAAAATAAATTCTGCTATGCACCCACAATTACAATCAAACTTTGCACTCCAAACAACGATTTGACAAACTAACAAAATTTCTGTAATCTTTTCTATGTTTTATATAATTTCATTCCTACATAAAACCTTTTAATGTAATTAAGACTAATATATTTATCTAATACGTATCATTGGACAAAGAATTATATAATTTCTTTCTTACATAAAACCTTTTAATGTAATTAAGACTAACATATTTATCTAATACGTATCATTGGACAAAGAATTATATAATTTCTTTCCTACATAAAACCTTTTAATGTAATTAAGACTAATATATTTATCTAATACGTATCATTGGACAAAGAATTATATAATTTCTTTCCTACATAAAACCTTATAATGTAATGAAGATCAATATATTTATCTAATACGTATCATTGGACAAAGAATTATATAATTTCATTCCAACATAAAACCTTTTAATGTAATTAAGACTAATATATTTATCTAATACGTATCATTGGACAAAGAATTATATAATTTCTTTCCTACATAAAACCTTTTAATGTAATTAAGACTAATATATTTATCTAATACGTATCATTGGACAAAGAATTATATAATTTCTTTCCTACATAAAACCTTTTAATGTAACGAAGACTAACATATTTATCTAATACGTATCATTGGACAAAGAATTATATAATTTCATTCCAACATAAAACCTTTTAATATAACGAAGACTAACATATTTATCTAATACGTATCATTGGACAAAGAATTATATAATTTCATTCCAACATAAAACCTTTTAATGTAACGAAGACTAACATATTTATCTAATACGTATCATTGGACAAAGAATTATATAATTTCATTCCAACATAAAACCTTTTAATATAACGAAGACTAACATATTTATCTAATACGTATCATTAGACAAAGAATTATATAATTTCATTCCAACATAAAACCTTTTAATGTAACGAAGACTAACATATTTATCTAATACGTATCATTGGACAAAGAATTATATAATTTCATTCCAACATAAAACCTTTTAATGTAACGAAGACTAACATATTTATCTAATACGTATCATTGGCCAAAGAATTATATAATTTCATTCCAACATAAAACCTTTTAATATAACGAAGACTAACATATTTATCTAATACGTATCATTGGACAAAGAATTATATAATTTCATTCCAACATAAAACCTTTTAATGTAACGAAGACTAACATATTTATCTAATACGTATCATTGGACAAAGAATTATATAATTTCATTCCAACATAAAACCTTTTAATGTAACGAAGACTAACATATTTATCTAATACGTATCATTGGACAAAGAATTATATAATTTCATTCCAACATAAAACCTTTTAATATAACGAAGACTAACATATTTATCTAATACGTATCATTGGACAAAGAATTATATAATTTCATTCCAACATAAAACCTTTTAATGTAACGAAGACTAACATATTTATCTAATACGTATCATTGGACAAAGAATTATATAATTTCATTCCAACATAAAACCTTTTAATGTAACGAAGACTAACATATTTATCTAATACGTATCATTGGACAAAGAATTATATAATTTCATTCCAACATAAAATCTTTTAATGTAACGAAGACTAACATATTTATCTAATATGTATCATTGGACAAAGAATTATATAATTTCATTCCAACATAAAACCTTTTAATGTAACGAAGACTAACATATTTATCTAATACGTATCATTGGACAAAGAATTATATAATTTCATTCCAACATAAAACCTTTTAATGTAACGAAGACTAACATATTTATCTAATACGTATCATTGGACAAAGAATTATATAATTTCATTCCAACATAAAACCTTTTAATGTAACGAAGACTAACATATTTATCTAATACGTATCATTAGACAAAGAATTATATAATTTCATTCCTACATAAAACCTTATAATGTAATGAAGATCAATATATTTATCTAATACGTATCATTGGACAAAGAATTATATAATTTCATTCCAACATAAAACCTTTTAATGTAACGAAGACTAACATATTTATCTAATACGTATCATTGGACAAAGAATTATATAATTTCATTTCAACATAAAACCTTTTAATGTAACGAAGACTAAAATATTTATCTAATACGTATCATTAGACAAAGAATTATATAATTTCATTCCAACATAAAACCTTTTAATGTAACGAAGACTAACATATTTATCTAATACGTATCAATGGACAAAGAATTATATAATTTCTTTCCTACATAAAACCTTATAATGTAATGAAGATCAATATATTCTTCTAATATGTATCATTGGACAAAGAATTATATAATTTCATTCCAACATAAAACCTTTTAATGTAACGAAGACTAACATATTTATCTAATACGTATCATTGGACAAAGAATTATATAATTTCATTCCAACATAAAACCTTTTAATTTAACGAAGACTAACATATTTATCTAATGCGTATCATTGGACAAAGAATTATATAATTTCATTCCAACATAAAACCTTTTAATGTAACGAAGACTAACATATTTATCTAATACGTATCATTGGACAAAGAATTATATAATTTCATTCCAACATAAAACCTTTTAATGTAACGAAGACTAACATATTTATCTAATACGTATCATTAGATAAAGAATTATATAATTTCATTCCAACATAAAACCTTTTAATGTAACGAAGACTAACATATTTATCTAATACGTATCATTAGATAAAGAATTATATAATTTCATTCCAACATAAAACCTTTTAATGTAACGAAGACTAACATATTTATCTAATATGTATCATTGGACAAAGAATTATATAATTTCATTCCAACATAAAACCTTTTAATGTAACGAAGACTAACATATTTATCTAATACGTATCAATGGACAAAGAATTATATAATTTCTTTCCTACATAAAACCTTATAATGTAACGAAGATCAATATATTTATCTAATACGTATCATTGGACAAAGAATTATATAATTTCATTCCAACATAAAACCTTTTAATGTAACGAAGACTAACATATTTATCTAATACGTATCAATGGACAAAGAATTATATAATTTCTTTCCTACATAAAACCTTATAATGTAACGAAGATCAATATATTTATCTAATCCGTATCATTGGACAAAGAATTATATAATTTCATTCCAACATAAAACCTTTTAATATAACGAAGACTAACATATTTATCTAATACGTATAATTAGACAAAGAATTATATAATTTCATTCCTACATAAAACCTTTTAATGTAACGAAGACTAACATATTTATCTAATACGTATCATTGGACAAAGAATTATATAATTTCATTCCAACATAAAACCTTTTAATGTAATGAAGACTAACATATTTATCTAATACGTATCATTGGACAAAGAATTATATAATTTCATTCCAACATAAAACCTTTTAATGTAACGAAGACTAACATATTTATCTAATACGTATCATTGGACAAAGAATTATATAATTTCATTCCAACATAAAACCTTTTAATGTAACGAAGACTAACATATTTATCTAATACGTATCATTGGACAAAGAATTATATAATTTCATTCCAACATAAAACCTTTTAATATAACGAAGACTAACATATTTATCTAATACGTATCATTGGACAAAGAATTATATAATAATTTAGCTTATTCGGAGGGACATTTAAAGGAATTAATATAAACGGGAACATCTTCCCCGTCATTAAACTGTTTTATTCCTCAAAGTATTTAAGGCACAACATCCTATTTCTAACTGTAATATAACACCCAATAATGCATACTTGTTCTCTACTCAAGTACAAAGAACAATTTCGGGTAGATTAAATCTCAACTTAAATCATAGGATAACTTACTCTCTTGTCTTCACCAGGGATATTTAATATTCCCATCTCGCGTTCTCCGACAACTTTAAGACTACAGTCTTACCATTAATCCTTGGATTTACACGTCGCGGGGAAATTTAAGACGACGTGATGCAATCCTGGGTAGCTAGATTGATGACATTTGCATTGTAATTTTTTTCTCGATAATTGATTTTTCGGAATTGTAAACATTTCTACAATTTAGACGGTCTGTTATTTTATTATATAAAATTTTAATTATAGACGAATATTTGTTTCAGAAGAATATCTCGAAAATGGCGTCAATGACTGTGGTGACATATTTATTATAATTGATGCCAATTATATGTATGAATAGGAATGACTAATAGTAGATAGAGTGAGTAGGGAAGCTTTCTCTAACTACACCAGCTCTCTTTTATAGGTTCATACTCGAGTTACACCATCCAACCCACTACTCCGTAAATCCACATCGCCAAACTGTTTAAAGTCGCAAGCAATCGCGAAGTTTGCCCACGCGAAGAGAAAAAATTTCGAGCAAGTATCGCCCAATTAGGAAGTTGAACACTTTTAGTGTAATTTATCAAGCCAAATAAATAAATGACGTTTTAATTTGACTTATTTAAAGATATCACAGCCTTTGTTCTAAGATGTAGCTCCTTTACCCCAAAGCTCCCCCATGCACCACCTGTCCGTTTGACAGATTTAAGAAGCCGAGATATTGATGCACAGCAAAAGCCTCGATTGACCTTTCCTCTTCTTGTTAGGGTAGTGATCGATCTCTGCACGATCCTGCTTGTATTGTTTTACAAGTAATTCGAGACAAGTAATAAAATCCGTCTAGCTGACGATCTTGCAGGATAACGAGGTCATCGATCGGCTATCGATCCTAACTGTCGATGGTAATCATATATTTACATGTGACCGATAGTCCTGTCTTTTTTCTTCAGCGTAGTAAAATATTTGTTATTTATTTACCTTGCTAGTAAGTTTTATATAGGGCTAGTTTTATTATTTGATTTATATTATTATCAACCAAAGAATTATTAGTATTAAATGCATGTGCATATGTTTACCTTAATTCTACCAGTTTAATAATCTCTCTAAAATCATTATCTGTTTATAATCAAATTTTGTACCTGAAATTATCCTTGTTTCCTGTACCAAACGAAATATAATTTTTAACTCTTTCAATAAACATTTTTAACCTTTAATTAATGTTGCAAGAATTTAAATATTCTTGTATTTAATCTAATTATAAATTCATTTGTGTAATAGTATACGTTTTAATAATTTTAATTGTGCTTTTAATTATTTAATATGACTATTTTATCAGATTTTTTCTTTTCCAGGTGAGGTTACCGCCCTTCATTTTATTGGATATGCAAACATTAAGGTTAGTGAAAGGTTTGTTTAAGATGAAGGCTTCTGCTTAACCAAAAGAATTTGCTATTTTGCTTTTCTTGTTTCAGCAACATCTAATCGGCTCTAAGGGTAAATATTTTTTTGCTTTGATATTTTCGGATAAACGAACTCACTTGAGCCAGATTTACGTAAACAGGATTTGTAAACCGAATTCATGGAAAACCGAGTTTAAAATCACGAGTTGATCCTTCACATGATACATCAGACCTTTGCAGAAGCCGTATCAAAATAGAAATTCCGCGTATTATTTTGTATCCCGGAGTAAATTATATATTTTTATTATTTTTTAAAATCACATTGTAGTTAAGTTTGATTATATTTATTTATCAGGTACATTTAGCATCGCTGTGCTCCTATTTAGTGTTTCCCTTTTTATACATTATCTCTTGTTGGTCTTAAAAATCGATTACCTATTTTTATATATAAATTCCTGTTCTATTAAAAATACTATAAAAAATCAGTGTATCTAGAGTTGTTTTATCTCCATTGTCTTTTAATAGATTGGCTACTAGATTGTTCTTAAGACTTTCCCCTGGTCTATGTCTAAGCGTAGCCATTCCTTGTGGGATTTCTACTAATTTTTTAAAAGAATTCCTTTCATAATTTGAGTAGAATTAATTTAGAGTAGAGTGACTGGTTGATTTCCAACTGTTTTATATATATATACATAAATATTTAAAATGCCAGCATTACTAGTTTAGGAAAGAATAAGTAATAGTATTAAAGAGTTAGACAAAGCTAAGGACTTTATGTAAGTTAAATAGAAATAATTCATGCTTCAAACAGAAATGTAAATAATTAGTTTGTAACCAGAAAAATAGGATGCAGTTGCATTATGAACCTTTAACAAATGTTTGTACAAAATAGACACATTCCAAAATTTATGGAGTCGTTACGTATTGATTTAGTAATAGATTCCTTTCTATTTCCAGAAGGTATGAAATTAATAGATTTAATTTATTATTATAATTGCAAGCGTAATATTGTATCTCCTCTTGTAAATTATTTAAGCTAGGACTTGGTATAAACCTAGTAGGTCTAATTTGCATTAACTCAGAGATTAACTTTTCTAAAACACATTATACAAATCGTTTTCAAAACAAATAGCACTGTTTCATGTCATTTAACTTTCTCTTAGATTATTAGCATAATCTTAAGCATTATACGCATAGAAATTTAGTGAAACATTTCTGCAGTCTCGTTATACCTGTAAATAGTTCAATATTCTTTGTCACATACGATCTGATTGCAATATGTTTTAACTTTTTAGTTTCTTCCCTTAATCGGTTCTGTATTTCAGGATCGTTGTTACTTTATTATTTTTTTAAAGTTAGGAATCACTACAAATCAATCTGTTATTATCATTTTAAAATTTTGGTTTTTAACGACAGTGTTTTGCTGTCGGAATAGAAGGTATC
>JBAIZL010000003.1:37525493-37532993 GCA_036971475.1 Prosapia bicincta
ATCCGAAAGTAAAACAATAAAGTGACACCATCTGCAGAGGGCTGTAGGGTGTAGTTTTCTTCATCACAATCAGGTTTGAGTTTCTGGAAAATCTCTTTAACATGTTAATAGTTTGGGCGCTCCCTAAATGAGCATTTTGCAATAATCATTTCGCAAAACATACAGATTTTTGACAAAGTTTTCTAATTAATACTGATTCCAAAATCCTCAAATTTTGGGTTAAGCTTTTGTAAGCCCCTCAATATAACTTAGAACCACGTGCTATTGAAGAATGGAAAACATTTTCTCATTTTTCTTTATATGCCTGCGTTAAATTAATTCTGGAATGTCATGATTAAATCATCATTGATACACAAATTTTTGTTTTGTCATAGACTTCCTCAGTGTTTTCTTGAATTTATTAGACACCAATTTAATTTGTCGGTATCACATCCCCGACTCTAGTTAGTAAGACACAATCATCTGGAAAAGGTCTTAGCGATTTTACCCAGAAACACCTTCAAGTAAAATTTTGCTGAATTTCGTGTTTAGGGATCGTGTCTGAAATAATAAAATTCTTGAAGAACAGCCATATCATTACCAGAACTATAAACACATTTTACCTAGTAGAAACCAATTTGTAAAAGGTTACATCTGAATCATGGTAGGCTATTCTTGTCGTGGGACAGTAATAGTGAGAGGATGGCTTAATATTTGCTAAGTCTTAAAAAATGCTACACGGAGGTCTTTCGTAATAGCTAATTAGTGAGAGCTTTCTTACGTAATACGCACTAAAATAGTAATCAGTAATATACAATAGGAAATAAGAATTTTAAAAACAATTCACGTGTGAAAAATAAACAATATCTTCTGATCGGCAGTGCATAAACAAGTGGGCACAACTGCATATGGCGTATGCTACGTTTTGCCAGTCCTTCTCAATGTCTATATAAAAACACAAGGTAAATATAGATAAAAACATCGTAGGCAGAGAGAGAGAGAGCGCTTCCCGATCTAGATGAGAAGAAAGTCAAATCATCAGGTAGAGGGCCTACTATTTATATATTATCTCTTAGAGATCTGTTTTTTAATATTATTTTTAATATATATATATATATATATATATATATATATATATATATTTATATTCTTACGAAAGGAAAAATTAATTAAATGCAGTTCTGTCTGTGATTCATTATGTTGACAATCAGGTAAACCACGTCAGATAGGCCTACTTTAATAAAGAAAGCGTAGTTTACCTTTTGGATGGTGAAATTTTTCGTTGTATGTTGATATAGGCAGAAAGATCCATTGGTGTATAGCTGAGTGAGCCAATTTAACTAAGGTAGAAAGGATAATAGTAAGATGAATTTATACAAATTATTTCTGAATATCTTAATTTAAGAAATTGGATATATCTTATAAATTAAAAATTTTAAAACTGATTTGTTTGTTACTTAAAACAATAGGCCTATATTAAAAAACCTTTTTTTTAATGAACTCGATTATTATTATTTATCAATATATAAACATTTCTTAGAAACAATTAAACCTATATCTCTACTGCATTGTTGTATATTCATTTTTCTAAGTTTCTTCTTCTATTTTAAATATCCCCAGCTTTAACAACAAAGTAAAAGATAAAATGGTAAAATTTTATCGTCATTTTTACGTGGGAACCGAATTCTTGATAAAGTTCTCATTGAAATATCGCCACTCTGTAAATGCCAAGTACCGCATGGCATAAGTTAAAAGCAACAATAAACAAACAAGCCCACATAGCTATGTTAGCAAAGGCGGAATACGCCTATAACCTGCGTCTCTCCACTTGGATAAAATCAAGAATGTGACAACACTTTCAAAGAAGCCGACTTTTCTATTTAACTACTTAGGCTATTGTAAACGAGTGCAATCGGTCATGTTTAAATACTTGTTACTTAACGTTGTCATATCTGACACTAGTTTAGTCCATATAGGTATAAAGTTGACGTTTTAACTGTGAGTGATTTTAGGGAGGAAAATGTTGGAAATTCTTCTGAACTTGACATCTTTTTTTCTTCATTTTCTAATGTATGAACATAGTGTATAGTAACGAAAATTTACTTGTTTTTTTACAAATAAATTATGAAAACGATTTGGTGTCAAAATTGTTGTTAGAATTATAAAATTTGTATACCGAACTATTAACTTCAGAATTGGTATAATGTGTGATTATAATTATACTATTAAGTTTGGGTTATGTTGTCAATAAGAATGACATTTTTTATACTTTTGACATGGTTTAAATATGATCTATAGATATAAGTCTTATATGGGCTATAAAGTAGGCTATCCAAGAAAAGTAGGTCCACCATTAGGCTTAAAATACCTAGATAATAAGTTTCTTTATGGATGTAGGCTACAAGTACAGAAAAAGTTCTATGATACTTCCACAGATAGAGAACTGTTTTTTTAACAAAAGGTTGAGTACACCTTCTCATTAAAAATATAAGATGGTAAAATCTTGATAATATTGGATATTCCTAACACTAATTTAAAAAAAAACAATTTTTTTCCAAGAAACATATTCTACTTTACCCCTTACTGCGAGATTATTAGCCTACCTACTGGATAACGTAACATTGCAGGAATAGACTAGTAGCCCTACTACTAGAATTTCACTTGAAGACAATATAACAGTTATTTATATTTAAATATATTGTTCATTGGTTGGTTTTTCAAGATATTACTTTGTTTTTTTGATAAGTATGACTGGGAGTAGATGGATTCAACTCGGCAAAAGAATTGACTTATTTTGGTTTCTCTATTGTCTACCAAACTATATAGGTACCATTACTAGTAACAATTTTCTTGTTTTGTGAACTTAGACGGAATACATAGACTACCTATAGTCGACTTTAGAGAACAAAAACTGTTTATTTGTTATTAATATTTTGTCTTAACATTTAATTTAATTTGTAATATTATAACTGTTTATTAAATGAAAAACTAATTAATAATTAATAAGCAGGGTTGTATTAATCGTGAACAACCTGAACATTTTGATAATTATTTATTTAAATAAGTAATAAAATCCATATTATTCATTAAAAAAAAGTATTTATATTGAAACGATAAATTAAAATATTCTTTAAATCTGGTTTTACATATTTGATTTACCCTTCATACAAAATCAAAACAGCTAGAATTTTACAGTGTCCAATTGAAATTTAAAACCTTTTGAACGTTAAAGAGTCCTAAGATCTCATACCACCATATTTTTCAGCTTTTTACAGGAATTCAATTTTCTTTTATAATAATAATCACTATACTTAGTGAAAATTTTAATAAAAAGTCTTATTAGGTTCTGGATTAGATTATTACAAAAAATATGTAATAATAATGTATTTAATTACCTGACTTTCGATTAGAGTCAATAAAAGTTTTTTTTAATAATAATATTCTGAAAATGAGAAGTAAAGTGAATAATGAAGCAGAAGAAATAAAATTCTTTACGGTTATAGTATCGAGATAATTGGCCTACTCAAAGGATTGGTTTAGAGAAATGAGTAAACGTTTACTGGAGTAATTGGCCTACTCAAAGGATTGGTTTAGAGAAATGAGTAAACGTTTACTGGAGTAATTGGCCTACTCAAAGGATTGGTTTAGAGAAATGAGTAAACGTTTACTGGAGTAATTGGCCTACTCAAAGGATTGGTTTAGAGAAATGAGTAAACGTTTACTGGAGTAATTGGCCTACTCAAAGGATTGGTTTAGAGAAATGAGTAAACGTTTACTGGAGTAATTGGCCTACTCAAAGGATTGGTTTAGAGAAATGAGTAAACGTTTACTGGAGTAATTGGCCTACTCAAAGGATTGGTTTAGAGAAATGAGTAAACGTTTACTGGAGTAATTGGCCTACTCAAAGGATTGGTTTAGAGAAATGAGTAAACGTTTACTGGAGTAATTGGCCTACTCAAAGGATTGCTTTAGAGAAATGAGTAAACGTTTACTGGAGTAATTGGCCTACTCAAAGGATTGGTTTAGAGAAATGAGTAAACGTTTACTGGAATAATTGGCCTACTCTAAGGATTGCTTTAGAGAAATGAGTAAACGTTTACTGGAATAATTGGCCTACTCAAAGGATTGCTTTAGAGAAATGAGTAAACGTTTACTGGAATAATTGGCCTACTCAAAGGATTGCTTTAGAGAAATGAGTAAACGTTTACTGGAATAATTGGCCTATTCAAAGGATTGCTTTAGAGAAATGAGTAAACGTTTACTAGAATAATTGGCCTACTCAAAGGATTGGTTTAGAGAAATGAGTAAACGTTTACTGGAGTAATTGGCCTACTCAAAGGATTGGTTTAGAGAAATGAGTAAACGTTTACTGGAATAATTGGCCTACTCAAAGGATTGCTTTAGAGAAATGAGTAAACGTTTACTGGAATAATTGGCCTACTCAAAGGATTGCTTTAGAGAAATGAGTAAACGTTTACTGGAATAATTGGCCTATTCAAAGGATTGCTTTAGAGAAATGAGTAAACGTTTACTAGAATAATTGGCCTACTCAAAGGATTGGTTTAGAGAAATGAGTAAACGTTTACTGGAGTAATTGGCCTACTCAAAGGATTGGTTTAGAGAAATGAGTAAACGTTTACTGGAGTAATTGGCCTACTCAAAGGATTGCTTTAGAGAAATGAGTAAACGTTTACTGTAGTAATTGCCCTACTCAAAGGATTGGTTTAGAGAAATGAGTAAACGATTACTGGAGTAATTGGCCTACTCAAAGGATTGGTTTAGAGAAATGAGTAAACGTTTACTGGAGTAATTGGCCTACTCAAAGGATTGGTTTAGAGAAATGAGTAAACGTTTACTGGAGTAATTGGCCTACTCAAAGGATTGGTTTAGAGAAATGAGTAAACGTTTACTGGAGTAATTGGCCTACTCAAAGGATTGCTTTAGAGAAATGAGTAAACGTTTACTGGAGTAATTGGCCTACTCAAAGGATTGGTTTAGAGAAATGAGTAAACGTTTACTGGAATAATTGGCCTACTCAAAGGATTGCTTTAGAGAAATGAGTAAACGTTTACTGGAATAATTGGCCTACTCAAAGGATTGCTTTAGAGAAATGAGTAAACGTTTACTGGAATAATTGGCCTACTCAAAGGATTGCTTTAGAGAAATGAGTAAACGTTTACTGGAATAATTGGCCTATTCAAAGGATTGCTTTAGAGAAATGAGTAAACGTTTAATAGAATAATTGGCCTACTCAAAGGATTGCTTTAGAGAAATGAGTAAACGTTTACTGGAATAATTGGCCTACTCAAAGGATTGCTTTAGAGAAATGAGTAAACGTTTACTGGAATAATTGGCCTACTCAAAGGATTGCTTTAGAGAAATGAGTAAACGTTTACTGGAATAATTGGCCTACTCAATGGATTGCTTTAGAGAAATGAGTAAACGTTTACTGGAATAATTGGCCTACTCAAAGGATTGCTTTAGAGAAATGAGTAAATGTTTACTGGAATAATTGGCAATTGATCTGTGAAAGTTGCAAAGATTGGGTAGCGATATAAAATGGTAGTAAAATAAGTTAGAAGCAGGATTTTTTATAATTTATGGGAATGTTGCGTAGATAATAATGGACGTCAGAAATCCATGGCAGTATCTAATAAGTGTTAAGGCAATAAACCCAAAATAATAATACAGCTGGAGTGATAACATTTAGTAAAGAAAAGTATATAACAACAATGATGAACGTTCTTTGAAAAGAGAAGAAATGTAATTAATTGCAGAGGGCAGTTGAAAATTACAAGAGTAGAGTAAAAACATACATCGAATAGTAGAGAAATTCTTCAATATTTTAAGCTAGGATGTTTATAAACCGTTCTTAAAAGCATTTGGTTTTAGTTGCCTAACGTTTTTAAAATTACCAATTCAAGTATTAGCGAAACGTTTGGCCAAACAATCAGTGCAGTTATTGTCATACATTACAAATTAATTTTATAACAAAACTGTTATCTGTAACAAATCGTTTTATGATCTCAACAAATTATTTTGACAGTGTGAGATTCCAAACTATCTGAAACTAAATTCTAAGGTAGTGGTTCATTTATTATGTCCTTTTCACTATAATATGAAGGAAAACCTTCCTACTCCTGAGAACAATCTCCATAATACAGGCACAAGAATGGTATGGACAATCTAACACTAACTTGATATTACCGATTAGGCTATGGTATTATTTTAAGCAAGTTTAGCAAAATGAACTTTTTAAAATTAAGTCCACCCTGATAATTAAGAAATATTTATTTACAGTTATTTTTATTATACCCAGATAGAGCAGGATAGTTTCATTATATTTCAGGGTAGCGGTTCAGCCAATATCTTCCCCTCTTTTCAGTAGCAATAGACCACTATGTTCTCTCCTTATTCGTACCCAACCATTTCCTATTCCCTTCCTTCAACCTCTCCTGATCCACTTTCTTACAAAGAGATTTAACTAGTAGAAAGATCTTTACTTGAGTGCCAGTTAGGGAGTAAGTCTACTTGGGTATAATACCTCTTCTATATCTTGTACCCGGGGGTTTTATATTAATACCTAATCCTATCGATACGAACCCTTTCCATGCTTTATTTCCTACCCAATCCATTGTAGATCTATCGTACGAGTAGTCATACTGGCTGGCCGCTTGAAAATTTCAAATTTTGAATAAGGCTTATACGCAGAAACATACATTTTTTTTACAGTTTCAGTATAAATTTCATTATAAAACTACCATAGACTGTTAATTTGAAGAATAAATTGTGAGATTGAAACTTAACAAACACAAAACTACCCTTAACTACCCCCTCCTGTGACATACTTGTAAAGTGCATAACAGTGCAACGTCCGTGTTGGGAGGCTAAGTTTATTCTGAATCGATTCCAGGGGTTGCCCGGGCTGCGCTACAACAATTCATCACACCCCACGGAGTGGGGGTTGCAGTCCCTTAATGCACCCTGCTGCATAGTCCCACCCTTACATTAACTTGTGATATGGCTTTTATACATAACTTCCTTCAAATTCTCGGAATGGATCTGTTATCGAATGTAAAATGTTTCCTTTGAGTCGCTAAAATTTTGAAGTATTAGACACACTTATAAAATAAATCATTATTGTGAAAATAGAGAATAAAAAGTCACAAAAAATCTTTAGTAGAAGAACTAAATATAATCTTTTTAGTAATAAAAGATATTTCGTAAAGTTGCCTTTACAGTATGGAACCGTTTGTATAAATGCGAATTTTGTAGTTTAGAATTAGAACGGGTAATAAGTCAATAAGACAAATAAGACAGTCACTACAAAATAGTAGTTATCATGTTGTTCAATGTAAATATATTAGTAGCCGTGGTTGTAAATTTGGCAATATACAGATCCGCTTCTTACTTTATTTAAAATATTATAGGTTATGTTCAGTTTTTTAAATAAGGTTTCGATTATTTAGCATCACTGAAGATGATGACATAGTCTCATTGAAACGCGTCTGATATTAAAGT
>JBAIZL010000003.1:37537993-37697993 GCA_036971475.1 Prosapia bicincta
GAGTCTGGTGGCGCATCGGAAAATATAATACGTTGAAATTAAGTATGTAAAGATTATCAAAGTTAACTTGAATTTTAAAAATCTTGACCAAATAACATGACTTCATTATCTATGTTGTTTCAGAATCTTACAAATCCAACCTGGTTTTTATTTCTTTTTCTGGTAAATCGTACTTTTCTGTTTAAACTAATTTCCGATAATTTTTATATTTTGTTCCTCGGCTTTCTTTCGAATCCACATATGTTTCATTGCCTCAATCATTCACGCATTGTTAACTTACATTCCTGCGTCCAATCAAATCGGTTGAACTATCCCCTATTCCCTTTGGCGAATCCAGTGATTTCAATTTTACAAAATTTATTTTACTTCGTCTTTTAACCAATCATAACCTGAACGCATTCGTGGTGTAAAATTGTTATCTTGATGTAGCCTGACATTACTAAGACATTTTACATTGACAAATTTCCCATAGTTTTATTTGCTGAAACGTATATACTTTTTCAGATCGCATACAGCCCATGTAATTCATTTTAGTTTTACTAGAAGATTAACACTTGAAATGCTATCTTATTTGTTTTACTAACTAACCAACGTTGGCCAGCCAATAATATATATTGAGCATTGCTTATCAGATCTGTATCAAATTGCAGTTTTTTTTCTATTTTCAATAGCCTTATATTGTTTCCTATTGTATTGTCGTTTTTATTTTTATTTTAATACCCAACAGCCTGCGTGCGCGCTCGGATGCGAGTGTGTGTGTGTGTGTCTGTGTGTGTGTAATATCATTGATTCAGTTACAATTTGAGATTCCAAATGTTCGTATTAAAAATTTAGGTGACTTAAAGTCAAGTGGTGTAAAAATTCCAGGATATTCTAACGAAGAGGGTAGACACCAGTATTTTTGTCACGTAGAGACAAAGTCCACTTCAAATAACCGACTTTTTTTTAAAAGAGACCATGGTTCTCTCCTGTCACTTCTGTTCTCACTTAACTATCGATTCCCATAATTGTTCAATATCCTATAAGTGATGGAGCGGGCAGATTACCTACCTACCAATAATCCCGAAAGGGAGTACGTTTTCTAGAGATGCTCTGATATTCGTATTTCCCGACAAAGCCACCTACTCGACTAAGAAAGATTACGTTTTCTTCTTTAATCCTGGATATAAATAACCATATAGCCACAAAACTGTGAGAAAATATAAATATGGTTTTTATGATATTAAATATAATTTAAAATGAAATTTTAAACGTAAGTAATCATTATCTAACTAATTTTCCTATTTTGAGTAGATAAAATATAACCTTTTCATCTATTTAGTGATTTTTTCTCTCTATAGTAGTTTTAGATACTATAGCTTACTGTGGAGTATTCGAAGTTGTTATTATATTGAGTATTTAATTCTATATATAAATGTAGGATAAAGAGTAATTTTAGTAAAAATCTACGTGCTTTGCATAAGCACGCTACTGGCTGTGAGTTAACACTTGAATGCAGTTTTACTAAATTAGCATTAATGAAAAAGATAACAATCAGATTAGAATGAAAGATTAAGGCCAATTTAAATATATTACGGAGTTTTGTTGCACGTTAAACATACATGCAAAGAAAACTGCGTATTAGTTTATGTAAAATTTCGAAATTAAAAACATTACGCTATGCTTGGGTTTTATTATGTGTAGGTAATTGTAGGTTGTAACTGGTTTAGCTCTTAAAAATGAATTTTCTGAGAATTATTTAAAGCTTAAAATTCGTAGTTGATTTTTGGTTACCGAAGAAAGTTATCTTGTGATAGAGTCTTTAAAAACTGCATAAAAAGAAATATTCCTACTTTACCATTTCTGCTTCCTTCGATTAAAAATAATTAAATAATATTCTACACCATACAGAAATATTTTTAAAACAATACTAATTCTTATTATTCTCAATCGATTCTAACCTTCTATTGACAATCATAAAAGGATCGATATAAAAACTAACAATCTGTCGAGAACCCGTCCACAGAGACAATAGCCAGGATAGTTCTTATGTAGTTGTGTCCTGCGACGTTCTGAGAAACACAAACAGGAATTCCGCCAACAATAGCTGAGTACAGGCAGACAGTTGTGTTCATGTGCGATTCGTTCCGTTCTGTCGTTTAAATTATAGACCTACTGAGATTGTTTTTGTATGGGTTCATGTTGAGACCGTTGCAAAAAAACTTTATTGCTATTAGCGCTAGGATAAAGTGCGTCGTTTCTTTACGTCGGAAAAATGTTAGTAATTGAGTTATTTAAAAAATAAGTAGTAGGATGAAGAACCACAATTAGTTAAAAATTTGATAGTTTCAGGTTTACTTTAATCAAACAGAAATTGAACAAAACTTCATCTAGTGACGTCACACGGAAGTCTATACTACAAAATCCTAGAGACCTTCATTTCAGCTCAGGAACGGATACACTTCATACTCCAGTAAAGGGCCAGTGCGTTGTTATAGGTAAATTTTCAATATTAGCAGTGGTTGGTCCTCATCTTTTTAATAGATATTCGCAGGCAACAGATAAAACCTAAATTCAGAGCATCCATTGAGGAAATACAGATATTGTAATTAGTCGCTTAAAATTAACATAATTCCTTGAAATTATTTTATAACCGAAAAGTTATTGAAATTAATGAGATTAGCGATTATAAAAAAAATATGGTAATAATGGAACAGATATCTGTAAGAATATCCAGTAATGTTAAGGTTCTGTCAAAATTTCTATATCTTTATCACAACATCAACGGTTCTTTATTAACCTTATCGTTTGTGAATTTTGAGTGTGGATTTTATTCGAGAAAACACATAGGGCCTACTTCACTCGATAGCAATAATTTTAGAAAAAGACATGTAGGCTGATAAAGCTAAGCGAGAAGGGTAATGGAACAAATACGGAACCTTTCTCAAGTAAAACCCCGAAACTAATTCTTAATCTATTGTTCGATTTAACATAAGGAGATGGATTTTACCCTTAACCAGCTCTTAATGAAGAAATCATGCAATAATACTCTCAAGAACCATAACTTCGCAATGATCTTGATATTATTTTTCAGACCTTATAATTCTATAGGTAGTTACGCAGTCCTGAATTTTCAAAAAGAGCCAAAACGTTTGGAAAAGTCTAAAGAAGAACTGAAAGAACGAAATTAAAGTAATAACTAATTATAGAAGACTAGAAAGGGTTTTAGATTCAAAATAAATCACTAAAATATATGTAATAACAATTTAAAAATAACATATACGCAGATACCTCCATAGACTATTTAGTTAATTAGAGCTTAGCTAGTGAGAACTATTCACAAAGGTAAAAGTCAAAATAGTGAACTCAAAATCTCAGGAAAAATTAGTTTTTAATAACCCAACACACAACTAATCAAGACAAACATCGTCGCCGAAACTAGTTTGTTGTGTGTTTGTTTATTAAATTTTTTTTTGTTGAGATTTTGAGTTCACTATTTTAACTTTTACGTTTGTTCATGTTACAGACTACATGAACAAAAATACGATTTTTACGGATCGGAAACGAAAGAATAAATAAAGGCGAAAAAGAATAACTGAAGTAGATGTCATAAAGCGAGCTAGCTTCAAAAACGTCACAGTAAAGGACGACACTAAAAACACTGATGAAAATTATAGATACAATAATTCTACAATTGTGTGGAGAGGAAACAGGTTAACGCATGAAGGAATGAAACTACCGAAAAAAATCGAAGAGGCTTAAAACGAACATTTATTCATAGAATAATGAGATATACGAGTGAAAAAAATGTGATGACGACCCAATGTGACAAATATGAAATCGGTCGAAAATTTCGAAACATAACTAATAACAAAAAATAAAAATCCTGAAGTGATGAAAATATTTGTTTTGGCTAATATTATTATTGGTTAGCCTAATTTAATGATTTGAGTAATAGTATGATTTGCGATAATATCGCTGAAAACCAATTTGACAGAGATAGTAGCCAATCGAAGCTCTTGCTAAACAATTTTTCCAAATTTCAATCTCCTGTAAACGGCTGCGAATAAAACTTTATAGCCTGTAACTTAGTATTGTTTATTTATTAACAAAAGAAACTAAACATTTCTGTTTAGGGATTTAAATAAGGTTTTAAGTCGTTTTCACGTAAAAGTATATCATATTGGATACATATTGTCTTACATCCGCTATTAATGTTTTTCACCAATGTTTTCACTGCAAAAAAATTACTATTTCATAACATTTATAGATATACTCCCTAATATTATAGATATTTAAATTATTTTATGAACATTAATGCAATTACCTTTGAAAAGATCCTTTTAAATGACTATAAATTAATTTAAATTCGACTAAACAAATTTATAATTACTAAACAATCGTCAAATAACCCTGAATGTCTGGTCAGCTGTTGGGATAGCGTGCATACAATTTACACTGCCTCCCAGATTTATTTCCCCACACTGCTTCTCCTTCTTTCTTTACTTGTTACGTTTATGAAAGATTTATTTAGCATTGGAGTTGGAAATACTTTATGACGCGGTT
This sequence comes from Prosapia bicincta, assembly GCA_036971475.1. Lineage (NCBI taxonomy): Eukaryota > Metazoa > Arthropoda > Insecta > Hemiptera > Cercopidae > Prosapia > Prosapia bicincta. Next base: position 37,542,539 of record JBAIZL010000003.1, read on the forward strand.
TTTAACATAATTACGTCCCGCAGCTACCACATAAAGCACGTTGATTAATTACCTGTACATAGCACCTATTGCTAGTGCTAGACTATTTAAACACGAAAACCCAAGAAATAAACAGACTCGTGTACACAGGGGTGAATTAATAGCTCTGTGGTATTTGAAAAACGACTTTGATCATTTAGCGCACGTGTTAGAGTTTTACTAAGACGACAGAAATAGTGAAAATAAATGCAACAGTAAATAGTTTTTAATATAGGCATATATTTAAAAAACTCTCTAGCCGGAAAAGGTTTTGTCAAAACACTTACATAACTTCTAAATTGATTTAATGATTTTACAATCTTAGAGAAAAACTGCCATTTCGCTATGAATATTAATAAACTAACCTGCATTATTATGCAACATAACAGTATGATTCAGAACATTTATTACATTTACGCAAGGCGTTTTCACAAGCTATGCGAAGTACGTTTTAAAGGATTTTCTTGGTACAATTAATTATTCGATGGAATCTGTAATTCACAGAAGAATCGGAAAGCTAAATCTCTCTGATAAATTGCGTTTTCGGAAAACATTATAGGCTTTAACATTAAGTTTAACTTCTAATTAACCTTGAAAACTTTCGATAGCCTAGGCACTTGTATTCGGGTAGGTCTGGACTAAAATATAATGGTTTGATATGTTTAGAAACTACATTAATTTATTCTTTTGTTCCAAAGAGAAATTATGCAAAGTAAGAAAAAAAAAGTTACTGTTGTATTAAGCTATGGGTAACTCCATATTGTAGGTTTACTATAGGTATGAACAATTTCATTAGGTAAACTTGCCCCTTTTTTAACGCCAGTTTTGAAATATTGCTAGAAGCTGGCTTGAGGCTGTTTTGTGAACAATGCTCTTTAGAGAATATTATTATATTTTTTTAAGTGTTTCCTTGTAGTAACATGGGGTTTCGAATAATAATAAATTAAATTGGGCAAGTAATCCGCTTATAGTTTAAAAATATTTATAATCTATTAAACATTTGTCAAATGTTTGGTGACTACACTAAAAACATCAAAACTATGAGAGACCTTCGATAAGTTACAAATATTTTTGTAAGATTATTAAGATTTTCTGTCGATATTCTTATTTTGTTTTTATATATTTTTTACAAAATAGACAATTTTTAAATATTAATTAAATGATTCAGATAGATAAAAAATAATGATAGACTTCACGAAAGGTATATACTGAAAGAGTGTATTCAAAATCTCACTAAGCACTAGTTTATTCGCACAGATTATCATAGCTATTGGGTTTTAGCCAATTATTGATGAAGGTAACATCGTCGCCGAAACTAGTTTGTTCGAGTAAATTAGTATTTTAATGAGATTTTGAGTAGACTACACTCTTTTAGTATTTGCCTATGGTTAATTGTAGCCTACTCACTAACTAGCTATAATTAACAAGATACCTATGAGTATATAATGATACATTTATTTATTTATATAATTATTACTATAATAATAAAGTAGTAACGGTAAAGTAGTTACATAGTCAGAGGTTTTACTTGCATAATAGATTTAAGAACTTTAGTTTCATTAATTTGTAGAAATAATAATTTATATAAACAAATTATCCATATGAAAAATATAATTTATATTAAGTAAATAAATTCACGATTTGTTTTTTACAGAATGAAATTTTGAAATTGTAAATATAAAAGAATCAATTCGAATTCAGTAGGAACTTTATAAATATTTGAGTCATACATTTATATAGGAAACAATTAATTCATTATACGGTTCACATAGAGCCTACTTAATTATGAAACGTAATCAATTACTAAGAACTCCATAAGTAATTTTGTATTTGATTATTCAATATCCTAATAATATCAACTTCCCATTTAAATATATGTTTGATCACCCAGTTAGTTAGCTTTATCATTACGTAAAGGCTAAACAATTAGGTATTATATCATAATCTCTCTTTTTTTATCACATAAAAGTTACCCAATTAGCTTTTAGATCACGTAAACATTATCCACCGAAATGTTTGATCCCATAAAAGCTACTCAATTAGCTTCAAAAATCACATAAAAGTTATCCAATTTACTCTTTGATCACATAAAAGTTACCCAATTAGCTTTTAGATCACGTAAAAATTATCCACCGAAATGTTTGATCCCATAAAAGCTACTCAATTAGCTTCAAAAATCACATAAAAGTTATCCAATTTACTCTTTGATCGCATAAAAGTTATGCAATTTGCTACTAAAATTACATAGAATCTATCTAATTAAATGTTTGATCACATAACATCTACTCAGCTTTATATCACAAAACAGTTATCTAATTAAATATTTGATCAGGTAAAATTTATCTAATTAACGGTTTGATCACATAAAAGCTACGCAATTTGCTACTAAAATTACTTAGAATCTATCTAATTAAATGTTTGATCACATACAATTTATCCAATTAACGGTTTGATCACATAAAAGCTACGCAATTTGCTACTAAAATCACATAGAATCTATCTAATTAAATGTTTGATTACATAAAATTTACACAGTTAGCTTTATATCACGTAACAGTTATCTAATTAAATGTTTGATCACATAAAATTTATACTGTTAGCTTTATATCACAAAAGAGTTATCTAATTAACTGTTTGATCACATGAAGGTTACGCGATTACCTTTTAGATCACTTAATAGGTTTCGAAATAACTGTTTTATCATATAAAAATTACGCGATAAACTACTAAAATCACATAAACGTTATTCAATTTATAGTTTGATCACGTAAAGTTTACTCGGTTATCTTTTGTATCACATAAAAGTTATCCATTTAACTATTTGAGCACATTAGTTTCCTACTTAATTAACATTTTGATTACCTGGTCCATGGATAAGCTAATATGAACAGGCCTTTGATAAAACGAGTTGGATATACGGAAGCTTCATTATTGTTATTTAAAATCTAAAGGTCTACTTTGCGTGATTAAATGGAGACCGATATATTTAAATACGAAATAACAGCTGACCTATTACTCTTCCATTGGTGATGTATAAGGACTATACAAGTTGGTGATTGTAGTGGACGTACATTATGTTATCCTCGTGAATATAAAACCGTCCCTAATACCCTTTACCAATTGTTTCTGCTCGTACATTAAGTAAGAGTGTTAAACACATTGGCTGTCTATGATTATCCAAGGTTTTACCCTCCTACGCTAACAAGACTTGCGGTTTACTCGATGAGAAACTATCGGTCGTACAACTAATCGAATACGTAATCTTGCAGCAGGCGGGTAACTAATAATCTTCATTTACAATTAACACATTTTAATAACAATTCCTTATTATTATCATAGTACAAGGTTATAAACTACTGTAACTGTCTCCATCTATGTTTCTGTTAGTGAGAGCTTCTATATGTTGGTATTAGTTATGTGCCTACTGTTTTAGTTGAAATATTTATTCTGTCAAGACCGACTGTATAGGTATTGTACGTGGGAAAATATTCGGCTTGCCCTTGATATTCACGAGAATCTCTTCATATTTTAGCTTAAATTAAGTGATAGTACACACATGATTTCTTATATATAACAGCTGATTTTATGTTATAGATTATGTTCTAGATCAGCTGTTGTAACACGCAGGCTATTGTTAATTTATTGACAGTTCATTATTAAGTTAAAATGTTAGTTTTATAATTACTTTTTGATACTTAATAATTATATATTTGTGATTCCATTTTCACGTGAGCTACTAGTTTCTACTAAAACAATTGTAAATAATTCTATCTATATTTGTAAAAATCTTGCCTATAGTAGCACTTACATATATTTGTTGAAACTCAACAAATTATTTTAGTAGATAATAAATACCTTTATTACTTTGTATTTTGATTAATATTACTATAATAAATTCAATATAGGTCTAATGATAATAAGATATATTTTTATTCTAATTTTTTAAATGTATTTGCTTTTTTGGGTATGGCACTTTTTAAGAACAGATTTCAATTCATTCGTTAAATAAAATTTTTATTTAGTTAATTTTTCAGCATCTAAGAAACTTTTCATCAAATACATTATTTTATTATTCAATAAATACATTAAATACGTTCTATTAAGAACATTTTCAAAAAAAGAATTTATTTTTGTACGCCATTCCCACTGACTAGTTTTTTAAAATGAGGTCAACTGCCTATTTTCCATAAAGAATTCTTTCTTGCAAAATGCGTAAAAATAAATAATATAAATTATTTGGGTTGTAGAATTTAAAAGATGTAAAAAATACATTTTTCGTAATAAAAAAATTCAAACTTTTCTTCCCTTGAAATATACATTATTTACAAAATAATTTTATGGATAACATACAATTTTCGTCAGTTAATTACTTTCAGCCAGGGAGGCTAAAGAAATAGTCATTTCTGTTGCTAAGTCCTTTCAATTAATGTGTTTTTTTTATTGTTTTCTTTCAGTTTTAAAAATTATGCCGAAAAAATACAACTTGCAAACGTAATAAAACAGGGAACTTTAGCAAATTGCTAAATAAATAATTTAATGATAGTACAACATAAATAAATGAAACACCTCTATACCACAAATGACTTTTTTCTTTTATTTAAAACCTTATGTGCATTTCGATTGCATATCAATCATCCTCAGAGATAATTTACAATAAGAATACATTTGTATTGTATTTTAGATTATTTAGAATATTTTTATTGTAAATTATCTCTGAGGATGATTGCCAATAAGTAGGTGATTTAAAAAATTAAGAATTTAATTATCCGTCGATCAACCGTAAGTAACTTATAAAACTAAGAAAAAAAATTGTCGAAAAATAATTTATTGCAATTATGAGTGCGTGTAGTTTGCCGCTCTGAACTCTGGATCTAACTCAGCTTGACGACAAGGCTGAAGGACGTATCATTGCTGTTGGGCGTTACAATGCCAGACAAATACCTTCGCGTCCAAAGAAAGCAAATACAGTACTTCCATCTTTATCGCTTTACCTAAATTGACACGTATCTACAAGACTTCAATTTAAAGGGCAAGACGGTAAAGTTAACCTCTACACTTAATTCCCTATAATAGAAAACACGAACACTTCCTTCAACCAAAGTACAATCGTTACCATAATTTTCTAAAGCTCCGTGCACACAGTCTCCCATTCACGAAGAAGGCGTTCGATGCAACCGCTTTTTTAAATGCTCTAAGCAACAATTGCATAATCTGGCGGAGAAAATTGCAATGATTAATTTAATAGGTTAGAAAACAGAAAGATTTCGATCTTGATAAAACTTCCTCGCCATCTTGCCTTGTATGGAAATAATTGTAGATACGTACTGTTATTATTAATTTTGCAAGCAAACTTATGCTGCGAGTAAAGTAGATGTTTTCTATTAAATTTATGTGTTAATGATAGAGCTGGTTTATAGTATCGCTTAGTGTCCTCGTTTTGCCGCATTTCGCAGAATAAATGGCGGATGTGACACTATTGGGCGAGTATTTCACATCGGGCAATTCAGTGGTGGAGATAATTTTAGTTGAACAAAGCATCTCTCACTAACATAACTTTGACATTTCACTCAAATAACCGTTAAGTTAGATATAGTTTTTGATATGTTATTAGTATTTGTGATGTAAGAGGTTAGGTTAAGAAGAATGCTGAGAAGAGATTTTTAACGTTTTGTTAAGAATCCACAAGAATTTACTCGATACTTGATTGAATAGAAGGGTAATAAGGATATCCTTATGCTTAGAGAAAGAGATAAGGAGGAGATTGGGTAATAATTACCTTGCAAATATATTATAAATGAGGCTATTACGGGAGTGACATAGGTCCTACACATCTTCTTCTCGTGCTTATTCAAAACTCAAATCGACAAGCAAAATATATTAGTAGGCCTGCTTCCGTTATGGCTAAGCTGCGTTCCAAGAGATGAGTAAATAAGAACTTTCTATGCGTAACTAAACATTTTTCACTTTTACTTTGAAATATCGACGGGATAGATCTTATAGAAATAAGGTTTTAGTACATGAACTTGATCCAAAAGCTGCGGGATATGGAGTAGGCAAATATCCCAAGCAGATACACTCATGACATTGGTTGGCGATCACAACTAATTTATTTTAATGACAAAAAAGACTTAGTCTGTGTATCAAATGTCACCTATTGTTTCGCTTCTAATGTTTCTAGGATGCCTTCGATGTTTTTATAATGATATTTCATTAGCAATTCAAACAGGGTTAGAAGAACGTTTGCTACATTCCCAAAACTACTTTGTTTCGCCAAAGCTACTTTGCAAGTGCTTGCGGTCTTTACTTTCAGGTCTCACTGAATATGTTTAAGAAGAAATCAGCAACTATTGCTTCGTGAGAAACACAAGTGCTTCAATTTGTTTTGGTATTGTTATTGGTGGTTTTGTCGAGAGCAGCTAAATTTTCTTCAAATCTCGTTTAGAAAGTTTGCATCATTCCTAAATTATTTCTTTGCTATAATTTGACGAAAATCTATTTTTGTACTGCCCCGTTCAAAATTTAGGTCTTTAGTAACTTAACTTCATAATGCTGGATAATTTGTTCAAAAACAAACGCGTTTTGGCGTAGCTCTAAATTCCAACTCGTTTAAAATAGCTATATAATTAAGAAAATTTAATTGTTGAACTCATTCTACTTGTTATTACGCAATTTATTTGTCAGATTGATACAAAGAATAGCAGGTCTTATTTGTTTCAAGTTGTCTAATAACTAGTGCATAATTCAATACGCATTATAGCATTGAATTTATACTGTCGTCTATTTTAAACATATAATTTTCTAATTTTTATGATTATTTAAATGCGTTATATAGGCCTGTTATTTTTATAATAAACCTGGTTGTGATTCCTATCGTTGGCAAAAGATAGATCGATAATGCCTGATATTAAAATTTTTATATTAGTTTTTTGTTTAACGATTATAGATATAGTAGACCTAATTAAAATGAGAAATGTTTGGAGATAATATAAATAAATATTACAATTTTAAATTTATGATGTTAAATAATGATTATTACACATATTGTATTTAAGTTAAGTAATGGCAAACTATACAGTTGTAGTACGTATCCTTATACAAGTATACAACTAATAAATAAATATAGGCTACTTTGTCAACAAAAGAGCATGAATTTTTTAGTTGTTAGACAGTTTCGTTATTTTTTCATTAATCCGTTGAGATTCTTTTTCATAATGAACGTTCTTCGTTTTAAAAGTGTTTTGTTTTTTTTACTAAAGGCGTGGAAAGCAAAATGTGGGCCTTTAAAGCACTTGGCCTGTAGAAAACTATTTTTATAGTTTACTATTTTCTCAAAAGCGAGGAAATGTTTACACTTCTGGAATTTTATTTTCTAAGACTGTCGGCGGAACGTTAACGGTTATATTAAACTAATTAACAACTTGCCGAGCTTTTAATTCAAGTAAGTTAATGAAAAAAATACTTTGACAAAACTTTTTTTCTCACCGACGTCGTTAGTTAGTTTAATGTAAAGGTTTACAATTATGTACAATCACATTTTCTTTGGCATTCCCTTGATACGATGTATTTCGATTTATACTTCACAACATGTTATTAGGTCTAAGTAAATATGTTAAGTTACTAAAATTATGTAGGTCTATGTATGAAATGTAACTCGCTAATAGAAAATAATTGTTCTGTTTTAATATTTAATGAGCAGTCAACAGTTTTATTAAATTTGATTTCCTACACATCTATTTTATTAATCTACTCACTTTTAAAACAGTTATGCTGTGTGAAATGAATTTCAATTATTTTCGTTCGTCATAAGAATAAATTGCCAAAAAAAATTAATTAAAATTTTAAATTATGTTTTACAGATTTAAAGAATTTAGACCTTTGTATAACAAAGTAGGCAATGTATTTGAAATATTTGTTTACTGTTAATAAAACTGAACTGAAGACAGTGTGAAACTAAAACCTGTAAAATCATTAAAAACAATCGTATAAATTTTATTGTGTTAAATCATACTAAAAGTAGGCTATATATTGAGTAGCCTATACAATATATTGAGTTACTATGTATTGAGTATACAATACATTGTACACGTTAAATGTTTCTTAATTAGTACAGAAGGTTGGAAACAATAAATTTTAGTTTATTAAAACAGTTAATTGCTAATAGAAAAACATTCCAAGTTTAAAACAAGTAAGAACCCCTGATCCAAGTCTGAAACTACTGCCAATTAAATACGTTGTTTTTAAAATTGAAATATTGTGTTTTAGCGCACAGCAAGTATAAAAAGGAATAAAAGCAATAAATAAGTGGAGGATTTATAACAGTCTGTATTTCTGATTAGGAAACAAGTAATATAAATATGAAATCGGAATTAAACAAGCCTTACAAGCTGATAAAATCAATGGCTGGGAAAAATAATTAATTTTCAGAGTTATGGCGACAGGTCTGAATAATGGCCGGTAGATAGCAGCACAGCACTTGAGGGAGGTCATATACAATACAGAAATTATGGCGGTGCGCTAAGGTATTTCATGTGTGCGCGCATTGATCCGGATTTGCGCAATTTTCTCAATTGGGGGAGGGGAGGGGAGTAATCATCCCAAGACGTCTATTTATTTGATTTTAGAGGGCAAACAATTTCAGATATTTTTCATAATAAGATGGTAGATAGACCTATAAATTGGTTGCTTCTTGATAAAAATGTACACAAAATATGAGCCTGTATATTCAGTTTTGCATTTGAATGATTTTTAAGCTAATAGTAAAAAAAAATCTTTTAATTCCGCATATCCAATATTGCGTATTTTTATTCAGTATAATCATTAAACTATTACAATTTTAAGGCAATATTTATATATACTTAGGCTATAATCCACGCCTATATAGTTATATCTAAGCTACATATACAATCCCGCAGTAAACATTGTTTATCACAACTAGTCTGTTTCATATAGTTTTTATTTGCAAATCGAGAAAATTACTTCACTCTTCCTGTAGTTATCAGTTAAATATGCTTTACAAGACTAATGATTCTTTCAGAACTTAACATTTCCGCCCATAAACTTCATAATTACTTGCTCTAACTGCGCGCATGTGCATAGATTTGTTACCTACAAAATAATATAATTAGAACATCAGTAAAAGTGACGTATTCATGGTCAAATCAAAGTCAGATGAATATTGATACCATGTATAAATTTAAATAAATTATAGAGCAAGTACATTATTTCGTTAAAAACAAAAGTTTAACAATAATTGCAGCACATCAAAATAATTTTAATTTAAAGGAATACAATTTATAATCATTCTCTTTCATGATTTGATATAAATATAACATTTAAAAAATTTTAAATCTATTATTTATGAAATATTTTGTTGATTGTAATCAACTAAATGTAAATAAAATTAAAAACCAATTTTCGTTTTATCATGTCTTAGAATGAAGTTTTCTTTTTCTAAAAACATTCGTGGACTGTCTTTGTGAGATAGACACTCGAGACGTTATAATATAGTAGCTTTTGTCTTATTGTTTCTTATTATAGGCTGATTGGATTTTGTTGTTTAATGTTATGCCATTCAATTTGTTTATTGTGTTAGTTTTTTATTTTAAAAATGTGAATTTACGTTGTTTTGAAAATAGTAGCCTATAATAAATAAGATCCCATCTTCTGAAGATGATTGGAATCGTGGAATACCGTAAGATAAATTTAAAGTTGTTTCAAATGTGATTGTCTACAATCGGTCACAGTTATCCAAATGTCTGTAATGGGTCACAGTTATCCAAATATCTATAATGGGTCACAGTTATCCAAATGTCTATAATGGTCACATTTATCCAAATGTCTATAATGGGTCACAGTTATCCAAATATCTATAATGGGTCACAGTTATCCAAATGTCTATAATGGGTCACATTTATCCAAATGTCTATAATGGGTCACAATATTCCAAATATTTAATAATTAATCTAATACTGACAATAATTTTATATAAAGGTATAGCCTATTATTTTTTTCCACATTTTATGACTAAAGAACACTTCTCCGTTTTATAACTTAACTATCTAATCTATAAGGTTTTAACAGAGAATATATTATAGACTAAACTGTAAACCAAATAGTTAGTCTCTCTGTAATTATATATGCATCAGTGCATGCATTAAATACCGTATTTGGATGACCTGTGCGCGAAATTATCACTCTGTAAACATGCAGCAATTGTCACATCGTAACATAACACATAAACTGTTACAAATTGCCGTCCGTGGACGTTAACATAGGATGCTGCTACGTTTGCATGCAGTTTAATTTCGCGTAATTGAATTAAATACTGCTGCAACAACGGTTAAACCTTAGTTTGGAGAATTTAATTAAGTAAATTAAATATTTTAGCGTGTTTACTTTTTTTCATTAAAAATATACAACAGTGTATTAAGATTAAAATATATCCTGTTACTGTCAATCTGTTGTGCTGTAAATCTTTATTAGGGTTTAACATTTTACATAGGCTATGTATATCCTATATATATATATATATATATATATATATATATATATATATATATATATATGTTTTAAATTATTAAACAAGAAAACGTATTATATATATAGCCTATAATGCATGATTGTATTTTGAATTCCTGCTTGATGTTGGTACTCTTTACCAACAAAAAGCTTTGAATATAAATTAATATATATTCTTGTATTTGAATAACCTATGTTGTTTTAGATTATTAAACAAGAAAACATATGTTATACACACACACACACACACACACACACACACACACACACACACACACACACACATATTTTTTTTCTAAGTAGACTTCACAGTCGTTTTGTGGTAATTACAAAATTTAGCTAAAAGGTAAAATAAAAATAAAATATAATCATCATCTACATTAATCACATCTTTATGTTTAGAATGACCTTGAAATGAAGTAAAGCAATGTGTACGGGTATTTTTCACCTACGTAAAATTCGGTTACAATTTCATGCTATAGAATTTACCTTTATTCTATAGGCCTATTATAGGTCTATAGGTCTATATTGAAATAAGATTAGGCATAAATAATATTTCGTTGGATAAGAACGTATAATGTTATTCTAATGGTCCATTAACCATTTAATACCTTAGTAATAATGTCGCCGTTATCATACATCCGACTGGAGGTATACTATCGGAGTAGTCAAATCTTCAAATAAATTTACAATTAATTGTTTTGTACTCAACACAGTACATGGTTAGTCCTGCTCATTGGAAACGGATTTTGGTTTACCTTTGGGTGGAAGTGGCACGAGCGCGATTTAGAATTGCCATGGAAGGGTAGAAGTTAGGAGTTAGAATCTTAGTTTTGAGGTAATGTAATTTTGAACAGCTAATTTTGAAGTGAACCCCTTTAAGGTTGAACACCTGTTTGTTTACTCTGTAATGTGTAACTATCAGGGATTTAGGCTAATATTTTGGTGAATTTTACCAATAAAATTTCAGAAATATTTTAGTTGTTTTCTATTTTGTAAAGTTTTCCAAACTAACACCACGCTTTAGCCAATGTAACTGGTCTGACATATAGGACCCATTAGTGTACATATGGGGTTTTCACTGCCAGGTTAGAGGCTATTCACGGGGTACAGAGTCGATGAGTTTAATTCAAGACCTAGATAGACTATCCTTCTTACTGTGACAGTGGTCTTGTAACATAAATGCAGCCTTTGGTAAATTTAGAGAGGGGATATCTCCAATATCCATGTTCTATATTTGTTTTCGAATTCCTCAACATGGAGTAAGGGATGTAATTTAAGTTTTTAGTATGAATATGACCTTTCTAACTTCTTCCCAAAACCTGATGCGAAATTTTTTTTCGAGATCTACATTATATACTTTTCTGAAGTGGACTTCACATTCCTAACAGAAATTTTGACGAGTAGGTAGCTGTGATGATAGTGGCTTCTGAAAAGCTTTCCTAAAATCTTCACGCAAAAGTCGGACCTTTCTCTGATCCCCTGTGCCACGAGACCGTTGCTTGCTTCCGGAGTTGACTGGTCACGACTTCTTGCCTGTTCATCGTCTCCGACCTGACATCCTAACCACCGCAAGGCAATTAGATATATTACCCGTATTCCAATGCCAGGACCTTGCCGAGAAGAGAAAAACTGCCAGAAGAGGTACTCAAGAATAATGTTTCGTCATATTGTACTAGTCAGCGCGGCACGGAATAACAGAAATACCAAGAGTGGGTGTCGACTAAGAAGTAAAAAAGTATGTAATTAATTCATGGATCACAATAATAGAGGTATCTTGGTTTATGTTAATGGGAATTGTTATGAGAGGTCAAAAATGTTAGACACAATCAAGATTCCAAAATGCTAGGCCTAAACTATTAGGGTTCAACACCCTAAATGGGAAATTATAATAGCCATACATATGTTACATAAAAAAGAGATTTTTTATATTTTGATTTTAAGATTTAAAAAAATCAAATAAATATTTTTTAATACGTCTTATTATCCAATTTCGCTTGTGCATGAAGAAAGAATAGGTTATTTTGAGTTATGAGCACCTGAGAGTATGAGCTAATAGAAGGAATTGAAAAAGAAAATGATTCAAGATAAAATTTAGAAAATATTGAAATATTATAACAAATTGAGTATATATTCAAGTATACTGCAATTTTAGGTTTAATATACACTCTTTTCTCTCTACCTTCCCCTATCGAGAGTATATCTAAGCATAAACCCTTCTCCCCAAACACTGTTACACATTCTTTTACTGTTTGAACCGTGAATTACTGCCCCAAAGCAGGGGAAGCATCAGTCCGAATTAAGTTTTCAAAATGCTTTTTTAACATTACCAAGAGTACTGTACTGTACTAAATTACATTACGTTGTATACAAAACAAACTATAAGCTGTAGCATTCCTACATTTGTTCGTAAAACCTTCAAACACGTTTCCTTGATATGTTATTAAGCCCTATTTTCTATAACAATATTTTAAAAATCCCTCCATTTGAAATCTTGACGAAGGAGTATGGCCAAAGTTTTAACGACAGAAAATGGGATCCTAGACAAATATGATAAATACACTAGCCCATTTAATGAAGTCGACGACAGCCAAGGTATCTAGATTCTCACAGTTAAAATATTTGTTTCTTATATTACATTCCTTCTACGTTGAAGTCATCAAATAAAGTATGTATAACTTTCTAGTGCTTTATAATTTAGCAATAAGTCTTTATAACAGATGGTAGATGTAATTGTATTAATTTTGTAGACATTTTTCATATAAAAAACATGGAATTCATCGTCCTTAACTGTTTTTTTAATAATTTAATTTAATATTTTAACTCTATGATTTCATTTCATAAATCTATAAAAACCTGAAGTTTTATTTCATCATTTTCTATATATAATAGTTTATGCCAAAATATTTGTTTATGTTGGGTTACACTGAATAAAATAGCCAGATCGGCGATTGACTAGATAAATGTCCTAGTTCTTTTTCTATTCTTTTTCCTGTTTTTTATTTAACTAAAGTTGTTTTTTCAAAATACTTTTATATTGTGAGCTATAATGAAGCTTTCTGTAAGTGGAAAAAGATTGTAGTTGATTATGCATATTTTAAGTTGAATTATATTAAATAGCGGTGAAGTAAATTACCGTGGTAAAAGGTCTTAAATAATTCACATACAACAAAATAACTTTAGACCGTTATTAAATAGTGAACATTGTTCTACTGGAAATAACTCTTAGCCTACATTTAAAGTTTTTAAATTTACTGACAGAAAATGTACGTTGTACAATACGCTATATTTGTTTAAATCTTTCTCATATAGCCTACAAGAATATAACTTATTGGTTTAAACAAGTTGAACAAAATGTGTCCTAAAATGATTTGGAAGAAAAAATAGGTTTATGAATATATACAGATACGGACGTGTGATTATGAAATTAAATTACAGAAGAAACTATGTGAGGGAGTTTCTGTATTCAGTTACCTGTTGTATTAAGGAACATTCAGTTTTTTGCCGTTGCACAAAGGAAGTCCTTGAAGTTGTTCAGTCATTTCGGCCCCTTTATAAAAAAACTAAAAACCCTTCGCCAATATTCCCCGTCACACAATAGATTCTTTATTGTTCTACTTTAGGGTTGGAAGGTGTGCCTAATAGCAGCGTTTAAAAAGTTTAAGGTCATCGTGATGTTTTTTACAAGGGTTGCTATTTTTGTTTTCTTGTTTGGGGAAATACTACCCTTTTGTGGTCAATTAGAGGGTGAAACGCCAGTAGAGTTGTGCAGTGATTGAAAGAAGGTTGCTTGGTTGTCTGTGTTCTGTTACTTTGAAATGTGGAGAACTTTATCCTACAGTTTACATATTGCATTAATTTGCTTCATTGAGTAAGTTGAAATTATAAATTTCGTTATCGCTCTTAAGAAGTAAGATGAATTGTTTAAAACTTCCATTTACCTGATATTAGTTTTAGTTACTGAGTTACACGCTCGCGCGCTTGCGCGCACGCACACACAAACACACATCAGGTGTTTCGAAATTTTTTTGTTTTAATTCAATTTATAAAGCCATAAACAATAATTTTATATTATGATATAGTTGCAAAAGGTTAAATAATCATGAAATAACACACAGAAGTTTTGTAAAATATTTGCTTTGTAGGCCTATATCACGACTAGGCAAAACAAACTGTTCTTTAATAAAGTCTAAATGTGTATTAAATTAGTTGTATTAACGATAACACAAAATTTAGCCCATTAAAGGCTAGCTGTATGAAGTAAACGTATATTTTAAAAAATAACAACATGACCATTGTATTTACATTGGAACTGTAGGCCTATGTTGTTTAAGTAAGTGCTAAAGTTGTTACTTAATCTAAAAGTAATTTATTTGAGGCCAACATTAGCCTATATTATATTACACTGTCCCTCGATGTTGGAACCAGTGAATACGTTATTTCGCTCAAATCGCCGTTCAAGACAGAGAAAAATTCAATGTTGTTTGTTTTAGATATCATAATGTCAGTGATTTCATTTACTTTCCCATAACTTACTGTAATTCTCAAACCTGTAATTAGTGGTGATTTATAATCTTATAAAATGACAAGATTTTGATGACATTTCTCTTCAGTCTACTTTAGCAGTAAACCATGTCAATACAGTAGGTTAAAATTACAAAATTTGAAACAATTAAATATATATTTAGCGAAATCAACATAAATTCATGTGTCCAGCCTAAAAAAGAAGAGGAGAAACAAACACATTCTCAAATCTATTACAACACTGAACAATGCATTCAGGGATTCCTGTTGTAGTTAAGAAATTAAATCGTAATTTAAATACAATTTTAAGAATGCCTTTCTGTTTTCCAACTTTGTTGTTTCTTAATCATTGCAAAATTCTACCCAATTGAAATTCCAATCAATAATTACTTTACAGTGTTCTTTCTTGTAAATATTCGCTTAACATAGACTAAGGACATAAAGTATACCAGTCAGAATTTTGGAAGAATATTTGAATTGACAATGGTTACACATTAATAATAGAAATGAATGTGAATTTTACATATAATATAATATAATGACTATTTTCTAAAATACAGTTATAGAATGTTTTTACTACCTTTTTGTTTTTAATTATTTTTAGTTTTATTATCTGTTTTAATACAATTTTATTTTAGGTTTAGAATTATTTTCAATAAATTTTTTCTAACCAATTATATTATTTAATGAAATGATTTAATGTCTTTGGTTTCTGAGAGACATTATATTTGTTTAATGCAGATTCGTGGTTAAACATACTTTACATGCTTCTTAGTTTTAGTGTGATAGTGTTTTCTTTAAGTCATTAGGCTATTCTCGCATTTATTACATTATATTAAAATTTTGGTAAGTTGTAGTAATATTCTTAGTCCCCAGTTTGTCTAAATATGTCCTCTTTATTCATATTTTAGGGATAAGGCGATACACTTGACTTAATTTCACGCTTTACAACTACGGGATACTTACGCTGTGTATCAGTAGACTTACAGTTGTATTAGCCTATTGACGTAGGCCTATATTTTTTATAAATGGCGTCACTAACCTATTTCTGTCACTAACAGATCCAATCTGTTTTTTGTTTTAATGATTTGACGATCGGGAGTGCTTCACGATTACCGAAATGAATATTTTCTGGAATTCCAGAATATAAACGTTTGGTTTGAATCATTTATTTTTTTTAACATAGGCTATTTCCTCTGGCTAGTGGGTTTCCGTAGGGACCTAGACTACAATTTTTTTATTAAGTCTGTTCAACTTGTCTACATTATTTACTGAACACTTTTGTGTTTGTTTTATAAATAGTTTGTACATCTATAAGAAATATTGATAAGCTTGTACTTTTCAAAATATCTTACATTTCCTACAAATTTGTTCAACTCCATTATTCTATTGGTCCAGTTGTTCGGTATTTTCCCTCACTGGTATAGATGAAAATTTCAATCAGTTTCGAAATTCACCAGGCTTAACCAAGTTAGAGTTCCGTGTGATATTGCTTTATGGTTAACATAGACTTCAAACCTTGTCTTTTTCATCTCACATGACGCGTCATATACCTGACTTTTCTCTGTACCTACATAGTTGTACTTGTTTTCTACCTGGACCTTATTGTAATACGGGGCTGTACATCTTTTTCGTAGTAGGCTATTTCTCCGCTATAAATTAGGCTATTTTTTCTATCATTTTTTGAAACTATATATTAATTGTTTCTAAATAGACAGAGAATTAAAAAGACATTTTTTATTGTAATAAGGCTTTTTAATAACATGTGGTTCTATGTTAAATATAAATGGCCTAATTAATAAGAATCCCTATATCCCATCAGAAAATGTGCACCAAATTTGACATACGGTAAAATCTGATTGAGATGAACAAGATAGAGGGACTAGTTGTTAGGAATTGAGAGAACATTATTTGAAGTTATAAAATGGAGACGAAAATCATGTTAAAAAACGTAGCGTAAAACACATTTGAAATTCAACACCAATCAAGATGTGATTAAAATCTTGACAGTTTAGCTATAGAAAACTAGATTATTTAGAGTACCTGCCTCGGGTTATGTTTTCACAAATTGTACCATGCCATTATAAACAGTTAGAGGCAGGTGTTCGAAAATTACAAAATGTTTAAACGCGATCTTGAAATATTAAACGGAGCAGTGCCCAGTAGCAACATAGGACGTTGCCCGTCAAAGGTGACAGGTGTCAAAGGAGGAGTTCGTTCTGAAGCACTTGATAATACTATGCAATTATCGGCCACGCAGTTTGTCGGATTATTAATAGGCGTGCAGATTAGGATCAATGTTAATGCGCGACCTTCGCAAGTAGCTTGCTTAGCTGTTTGGTCGGATATAATTGCTAGCTCTTCTAAAAAGCTAATACAAAGTATCAAAATGTTTTGATTATATTATTCTATACAAAGTTAAATTTTGGTTTGTAGAGGCAAACTTATAAATCGTATATGTTACTTAACCTAATACTTATATTGACACACACACACACACACACACACACACACACACACACACACACACACACACACACACACACACACACACACACACACACACGCACGCACGCACGCGCACACACACACACGCACGCACTCACACTCTCTCTCACACACACGCGCGCGCCTCGCGCGCGCAAACAAACAGACACACACATATATAAGCCTTGTAATTGTTTTCAAGTTGCCGTTTAAGTAACAAAGTTCACTTACAATAATCTCCATTAAATTTTTAAATTGTGCACTCATGATAGGTAAAAAAATAAAATAAAAAAACAACATTTACTGTAGCAAGCTGCAAAGCTAAATACGAGACTAAATATGAAAGGAAAGTTTATTATTTTACCGGCTACTAGAACTTGTAGGTAAGGCTGTGCGAGTGGTGTATGGAGATGTAGGCTAATATGTTTATACAGTATTAAGAAGATCGCATATTCCTTGGTTTGGCAATGAAGACAAATCATAGCCAGCATGGACAGTGTCATCGCTAAATTGCACTAAAAGTATGGCTTCAGGTAGGCCTAAGAGAAATTAATTTAAAAAATGGAATTAAAATATAAGGCAAACAAAAACTAATGGTTTATTTGTAGAATATAATTTATTTTAATCTATTTTTAATCTAAGTTTAAATAAAAAATACGTTAGGCATTGTCCATACTCAGATTTCATATAATTTATTTTTTAGGTTTTTTATATAGTCTATTAGGCGTACTCCGAGTTATAAATCAATTAATTGACTTTAAATACTTCTAAATAGGCTACTTGAACCAATTATTTGTTTGGATTGTGCAAACATGGCCTACTTTAAATAATAGAGTTCCTTCTAATAATAAAACCATTCCAACAACAATTTATCCAAAATCTCGTCTACTTTTTGAACTTTCATGAGGGTGTCAAGATCAAGTTGTTCTGACAACTTCTTTGGATATCTTTGGACAAAACTTCCCCTTTAGATGTTTCGATAAATTCATATTTTTCTTCTGATATTAATTTTATAGTTATTTTCATCCTTTTTTTTAAACCGTAAGTTCTTCCACTTAACGACTTATTTTAAATTTAATTAGAAATAGAACATTATGTTTGTTATCCTCTAAGAGGAAGTGTTTATGTAATCTCATCAACAGGCTCTCTATATTATGGTGCAAAATCTTTGTTTCTTTAGAGTCACATGGAAACATATTAATTAGGTTTGTCTTTCTGAAAATCTATTTGAAATGTCAACAATTCCAAATTTAAGTTTCAAAATGTCTATAGCGGGTTACTGTATTCAGTTCTAAATTCTAAATAAAACCATATTTATTTGTTTCATTTGTTGATAAAGCTCACATTTCCTAATTAATAAGCTGTTAGTTATTATCTGTATCCTTACTATCTGTATTAATAGGCTGTCTAATATGTATTTATAACCTTATTCAAGCTGGGTTAATTCACATTGGATCTACAAATTCTTTTAACTACTGAATTTAATTATCTTTTACCTAATTTTCAGTGTAGTGGATGACCTTGCTTAATTTCACAAGGGCAGTAAATTCCCTTCCAATGCTTTATTTTAATTATATCCCAATGTTTCAAACGGAAATCGTGGTTTTCGTTTTAGACCGAATGCAGCTTGCAACACAAGTTCTCTTGACTATAAATCCTAGGTAATTAAAACTGTTGTTTATTGCAGAATGTTGTCGGTGTGTAATAAAACAATAAAAGCTTGGTAATAAGTTGCCTAGAATTCCAGCCAAGGCTGCGACGTGACCGCGTTCTCGCTAACTGACCTACGACAATTTCTGCTGTAAATTTAAAGTTGTGTGTTTTGTTTTGAAATGTGTTTTACTACGACCCGTGTGTGTGTGTGTGGAATAGTCGAAACGTGGATTGGAAGTAAACTGTAAAAGATTGTAGGCCAACATTTCAAATACTTACAGTTAGGTTTATGCCGGTCAAAAATCGAATTAAATTTTATATAATCGCAAATGTGAAATCTATTCACTGTAATAGGACCTTTACATTTAGTTTCCCCCATCCCAGGGATTCTAAAAGTAAGTGAAAAATAAAATAATATTTTATAGAAGAATAATTTAATCAGGGAAAAGAAAGCAATTTAAACTCAAAAGAATAAATGATTTTATTTTATTTACTGTACCTCATGCCGTTAACAATTAAGGATTTTATGAAATTAGAGTTTACTCTATAGGCTATTTATTTAACTTTTAGGACAGAAGTGAACAAAATAAGTTCTATTTATTAGTCTGATAAAATAGGTTTTAATTAATTGTATAATTAAATCCATTAAATATTAGTGGAATTACTAATTAGGCCTATGCAGGTAAATAAATTCGTCCATATCATAGATTTCAAGTAGGCCTATTTATAATTATAAATTTTACTCTAAGCAAAAGACCAGAAATATAGTAGGGTAATAAAAGGGGGTTTTTCTACATCCAGCATTTTCGAATTTAAATTTGTGTGTTGGCTTTTAAAAGTTTAAATAGGAAGGTTATAATTATTGGGATTTAGATTTTAAACGACAGATCCTTTTGGTACAATTTTTACTATAAAATTTACTTACCCTTCCTCCACTGTCACCAAAGGTAAATTTGAATAAATTGAATTTCAATGAATAGTTGTTTAAATTAGAATATTAAAAAAAAATAAATTAATTGATCAAATTAGGGCTGATGGTCAAAAATGGTTTTGATAAGTCAAAACCATTAAATCATATCGTCAGCGCACTGTTCGAATTTCCTATATTTGACTTGATCATTTTTAAATAGTCCCTTATTTCAAGCCATCTCAAAGTAGACTTTAAATAAAGACAGTTAAGAAATACATGCTTTTGTATAAATGAAATGTTTCTTTATAAAACAGAACTTTGTTTTTATCCCTATTTTACAAACTACCAACATATTATCCGTATGGGATAGGTTTTGTTATAAAAAATTGTACGTTTGTTAAGGTAATGTACAATTTAGCAACCGGTTGCAAATATTTTCCCCACACGTATTCTAACCGTATACGATATTGCTTTATATAGTTATATAAAAAGAGAAATACAGAGTAACAACGCACAAAACACAAAAAAATTTAAATTGTCCCAACTTGTTTCGCCATAACCCGATGTAAGTTGCCACACAATACCAGAAGGACGGAACTACTTCACTCCAGCAATCGCTTTATTTGTATCAACAAACTTCCTTTTTTAAATAACTAATCTCAACTTAACGATACTTTCTAACTTATTACTGAACACAACTGTACTTTAATGTAGTAAAAGATAGTCTTGAAGAAGATTGTATTTCCGGAATGGGTTTAAGCTTCAATGGATTGATGTTTTTAAGTGCAGGTTTTAAAATCTATTTATTATCTCCGTCATTTGATATCACGTTTTTTCATTAGAATGTATAAAACTATAAACTGTTTTACAAGTGCTTTTATATATAACATATAGAAACTACCGAATTTTGATAATTTTTTGTCAATCATTAGCCTACCGTATTTTTACTTCATAGATAAAACAAAAAATTAGGATATAGACTAGTTGTCTATTTTTTATAAATAAAATAATTCAAATAGGGACAATTATATTAGACTATTATAATAAATTATTTTATTAGACAAATTTATTTTTGTGTAGGCTAATATTTAATGCTGTTTAATAGGCTACTTGCATAACCCAATAATAGGCATAAATGTTGCTTATTCTAGCTTCAATTTATTTTCTATAATAAATTAAGGTTATATTCATCGCATAACTGAAAAACCCACATTTACCTAGAAATGTTTTCCTTGAAAACGTTTTTTTTTTAAAAAAAAGGGCTTGACTGACGTTTTTTCTATTCAGTATGTAGCAGGCCTACTTTAGTAATTCTTCTATATTTAGTAGTCTGAAATTATAAGTATCCGAAGTTACAAACACCTAGATATTGTTATTATAACAAAACATTTCAACCTCTTAGAATAAGATTTTCTGATCATATGGAACATTTTTTCAGATATGATCACTGTAAGTAAACTGATAGTCTGCTGTAGACGGTTCATAAATTTTTGTTCCTTTAGTTTGTTCATTTTTATTTTTATAAATTCGTTACCTTTGTTACGAATTCGTGTAAATTATGTTACATTAAAGAAGAGTAATTTAACAGTTGGGGTTAAATTAAAACTAGTTTAAACTTAAATTTAAATTCGAACTTTAAATTTAAATTTCAAGTTGGCTAAAATGACTAATTAAATTTTTCATTGAATGTTTAATAATTAACAGACTATTCATTTTATTAGTAACTAATAGTCTAAAGTTTAAATATTTTTAAAAATGTGCATTTTTCAATAAATATAAATTACTTTATATAAAATTACCAATATTTTTTTTGCAATATTTTTCAAAAATACTAAAAGAAATATTTTTTTGATATTTTAAAAATAGGTATTAAGTTAATTTTAAAACATTTTTTCATTGCAAGAAATTAATATTAAAATAATTTAGACTATTTTTAAAAAAATATCTCTTGTATTTTTACAATTAATATTGTTAAAAGTAAAGTAGGCCTTCTTAATTTTCAAGCAATTTTAAACTTTTTAAAAAGTAGGCCTTATGTTTGCCATCTGTGCGGCTTATTAAATTTATACTGTATAACAGGTTAATTAGTTGTACACATAGATTTACTTGGAACGAAATTAAATCAATTGAAATGCTATAGCCATTAATTAAATAGTTTATGCTGTTTTTACATTGGCCTACATTGGCTAGTTTATATTTTCCATCTCAAAACACAAATCTCATTTTTCAAACACGTCTATTTTTTCAACTTAAATACCTAACTTTTTTTAAATTACCTGCTTATTTCTAAATATCGTTTAAAGTTTGTTTTTCATTTTATTTTAAAAGAATTTAAAAATATTCTGATTTGAATGGTTGGTCTATAAATAGGATCTTATACGAAAGATTTTTTAAATCTAATTTTAAAAAACAGTAGGTCCACAGATAAAATTAAACTTGAATTATAAATGAATAAATATATAACAAGTTAAATTATGCTATAGCAGTCCATTATTGGGAAAATGTGCTATAACAAATAATAGAGTTACGCGTTCGTATTTGCATCTATTGGCCAAAATAAAAAAATATCACATGTTAGTATAAACAAGTATTGTTTTTTCAAAAAGAAAATAAATTCAAAATGAATAAATTATATGGGGAACAGTGATTAGTTTTCTACTGCATCACCGTACGCTAAATCATACCGCACAATGCAAGTCTAAAAATCATAGCTTAAACGAATTTACTAAACATTTGTTTTGTGCTATGAATATATTTAGACATTAAGGGGAAATAAACACTAGAAATATTCAGTTATTTTGTATAAATATTTATCTGGCGTGTTCAGAAGCTCTACGCCATTTTATAGCGGTATAATGGGCGGTGTGTGCGGGGAAATGGCTGTTTCAATGGCCGTAACAGTCGCCATCATCTTCTGCGGAATGCAGTTCTCAGCCCCCTGCTTGTACAACCTTTCTATTCTGATAGTAACGGCTACAAATATTTACTGTAAACAACGCTTTCACGCAAAATAACAAGATTTAAATTTGTTATTGAATAATAGCTATAAATATTATACAGTGTAAATAAAATTCATTCATGTAATTTTTTACATAGGCTAATATTTGTATTTTAAATTGTAAGCCTAGGCCTTCTTTATTTCAGCTCCTAAATATTAATTAATTTCACAGTTATAAATTATGTATTGAAATTGACGTAAAATATACAAAAAAAGGTGTAAAAATATTCTATATAAATTTCTAAAATGTTTTAACGCAAATATTGTTCGGCTGTAGTCTAAGTCTATACTCTACCACGCATAAAATATAACTTTTTGTTTATCTGCGGTATTTTGAGTTTCTTATGTTATGTCTCAACGAACATATTTAAAAATGGTAATATGGTCCCAGCAAGAGAGAATTGTAGTTAAAAGCCGTGTTAAATTAGGTTTTGTAGATAGGTTAGTTATTAACGCTATGTTTACACAAATAACATATGTCGGTTTTACCTACAGTAAGTAGGCTATATAGTTTACCAATTTATTATTGAAAAACTGTACGCTATAAAAACTACAATTTATTATTCCAATAGAAACTATAGGCCTAGGCTATCTATAAATTATAGTACCCTTTTTCATAATTTTTAGAATCAGAGCTAAAATATTGTTTGTAGTATGCCTAAGTTAAGTTACAAGACTGCCAAAAACTAATACAATGATGAGAAATTGTTTTAAAAAAATTTAATTTAATTAGGACTATCTAAAATTATTTTTGAACTAGTCTAGGCTATGATATAGGGCCTAGTCTGTTTATGTTACAAGGATAGTTTAGTTAATCTTTAGACCTGATTTTAAATAGTGAAATTTTTAAAATAAGTTACGCTTAAAACTCTAAAAGTCCTTAACGTTTCAAGATTTAGTAATTTACATTTACTAAACAATAAAGAACTTTTTACCCATAACATAGGCCTACTGTTAATAACATTTTTATGAAGAAGGCTACAAACAAATCGTTAAAAGTTTTCTTAACCTATAAACGTTTTATTTATAAATAGACTATTTTATTTTTCTGAATAATTCACTTTACTGAGACCAAGTACCTAGTAATGATAGTTTCAGAGATATTTTGCCTTGCATTTTTCATAATTTTTTAGTTTTTACAAGTTAAAATATAGTAGGTAGGGCCTATATGTAGTTAATACCCTCCTTTAAGTTCGATAATGCCCATTAAATACTTTTACAAACACCGAAAGATCCAAACCATAAGATCAGGAATAAACTAAATCTAAACTTACCTAGTTAAAAATATAGGATATTTTGCATCTTTTTTTTACCGAATTAGTTACAATAAATATTGGATAATCTACAATGTTACGCCCTAAAAACATACAAAATGCCAATTTTAAGAATAATTGTTTATTTAGGCCTTTGTTTTGTATTCCAAGATTATTTTGTATAGTAGTAGCTTTTTTTTCATTTTGTACCAAACTTGTTTATATTTTATTCCAAATAAATAATTTCATATTTGCCACCTATTTTTAACCATTTTCTTCTTAGATCCTTACTGGTCGGCACATAAGGGATTTTTGTAAGTTATGGCAGTGGTAACTACAGTAAGGTAATTAACAACGAAAACCTTATTTCTCGTGTTTAAGATTAGATAAAGATTTTTTTAGAAGCCTGCCTAATCTCTTGTACTTTATTATGTGTTTCTAAAAAATATATTTTTTTAATCATTATTTTGAATTTTTGTGTTAGTTTTACTTTCCTTATTCAAAGACTTTCTGCTTCGGTTGGCCTATTTTAAGACAATGCTTCTTTTCTGATCTCTACAGATTACTTGTCAGTAATAACGCATCAAACTGGAAAAAAAATACTAGGCTTCAATTTTTAAATACAACATATTTTATGCAGTAAAAATATACTTTTTTATTTAATAATATAAGTTGCAACATACAGAATACAGAATGTATGCAGTGTTCTACAGAATATTATTACGTTCACATACAAATTGTTTATAAATGGTCAATCGTTTAACCCGTAAATAGGCTAAATAATACAGGCCTAAAGCTACAACATTTATGAAATTAGAGTATGGTGTAATTTATTTCATTTACTTTTCATTCCAGTAAATTACCGAGCAAATTATCTAGTAAGCTACGGACAAACATAAACCTACTTATCTAGCCTTTGAAAGATCCTGAAATTTTGTAAGTATTTTCTTTGACATATTCATTTCGACATGCAAATTTTGGTGGTGAAAATGTTGGGTGATTTTTTTAACATGATTCGTCTAGTTTTTTATTTATTCACATTGCAGTCTTCATTAAGAAGTAAAGATATTTTTCTATTATAATGTTAATGCAATAGCTACAGAAAAATATATCCCTGAAGAAACAAGATTTAGTTTTAGTTGCTATGTTGGGCAGCAATAGGTTGTATCTTGTAACATTTGTGCAAACGTGATTGAAGGGTTACTGTGGAGACTCTTTTCAACAAAGTTTAACTTCGTTCAAGTTGTGAAGTAAGACATACGGATTTCATTCCGAAAGTGTTACAACAGCCTTCCGTATTGTTGTATTCATTACAAATGCACTGGATTTGTATAAACATTTTAAGATAACGTTAAGATACAACTCCTATACTATTAACTGCTTTAAGACGTTTTTTTTATTATGTATAGGCTATATAACAAAAAAATATTTTATCTTCAAAGAAATTACAGCTGGTTAATAAATTTATACTAGGCCCATATACTTAGCCGACACAGGTCTACTTTAAAAAAAAATTGAAAAAAGTAGATATCAAGTAAAAAAAATCAGTAGACTAAATCTATTACAAAACCCAATTGCTTACACTCGTTTGCTCTTTTTAAAATCAGCCTTGTAAAATAATTTAAGAAGAGTTAACGTTATTAAAGAATATTAAAACGTTTTTTATAAAAAAGAGCAGGCTCAACTTTTTGTAACAAGTTTAGAATAGTGGTCATAATAAAATCATAACGCCTTAAGTAAGAAGCGTGACTGTAATTTACTGCAAATTATACCCCAATGTATATTATCCTAACTGCTGCAGCAGTTTAAGAATTAATAGTTAGTTACCTTCATGGCATTTGCCAACTTCGTCATATTAACAAAGAGTTTAGGCTACAATTTAGTTTTTTTTCTATTTATATGGACATTTTGAATTTAAGGAATAAATGCTATTAGGCTACAAAAGTTTTCAAGATTAAAAATCAACTCACATTTATTCATTATAAAGAGAATGAAAGAATTAGCCTAATTATTTTTAGAAATTCAGGCACAGAAACTGCTTGGCACAATCTTCTTTTTCGTAACATTTTTTGTGCAGTTCCAAATTCCCTTGTCTGTATTTCCTTTAAGTCTATTTTGAGAGATCAGCTTCACTGTTTCGTATAAGATGTTAAGCCTCTCTCATATTCTTATGTGCTAATATTACACAAATAATGTAAAATGAATAATGCGCTGGCTTATTCTGCTGAATAAATCATTAATTAGTGGTTTTTGCCTAGTTAATACAAAAAAGTGTAATGTTTAATTGGGCTTTTGTGAATAAATCTCATAGGCCTAACAGTAAAATTAGCTATTAAAATAGTTATAGGCCCTAATCCTCTCACAGGAGTGAAATACTGTTTTTTAAACAGTATCTCGTTAGAGATTTGTAATTCCTTTAAATTTCAATAAAAGGAAATTTGTGTATTTCGAAAGGTTTTGTAAACTTAAGAACTTTGTGTTTATTATTTTTAGAGTAGACTTTATAGACCAAATGGTAATTACATATACTATAATGGCTACAACATATTTAGGAAGTACCATAGTTTACAATTTCGAAAACATATATAGTCCATCTTTCCCTTATCAAAACTATTTTTCAGAAAACTGCAGTCATGAGATTTTTTGGTATTTCATAGAAAGTTTTGGTCCAGCCGAAATAGCCAGTATTAGCCCTACAAGCTTCCATATTAATGTTGTAAAGGCAAAAATCATATTAATGTCTCGTACATGCCTACGGCCTAAACCGCTTTAGGAGATAGACAACTTTTATTAAATAAAAATAGAAAATGTTATATCTTTACAGTATTTAAAATTATTTTTAAAATGTATTTTGCTTTCTTCAATTAGCTATAATTTTGTTCGTGTATTCATTTGCGTTAGTTTAAATTCTTAAAATGCCTAAAGTATAGACTACGAGTGATACAATATTCTCTACACTGCGTCATAAGGAGAATATAAATTCAGTCATCGCCAGCAAACTAAATTCCACGCCATTGTCTGCTCTAACTATAGCCCTACTATAACCATAACAACACAACCACAAAACCTTCGAATAAAACGAGTAAGTATTAAACCAGGTTATAATTAAGTCATAAACGGTCTATTCTCGATTTCTTGTCGTTACATTTAGTGCACTAAAAGTCATGGCGGACTATGGCTGCTATTGTTGTGGGCTCGCAGTGAATTAAGTAAGACGTTTTCTTTAATGTTACGTGTAAGTACATGATTGCATGTTTGTCGGTTTCGTTGAGTGTTGTACGGTAAAGTAAATAAATTCGTGTAACCTTGTTTTGTTAGTGTCTTTACCCATAGCCTATATTAGATATAAATATATCCTTAACGTTTATTTGAGCGTTAATTATAATTCAACAACAATATAATAAAATAAAATGTTGTAGATTTTTTTTTCCAGGCGAAAAACCTATCAAGGTTATCATCGCCTAACTAAAGTTTTATTTTAAATAATTATTTCAAAATAAAACTAACCAACTAAACAAAATAAAATAAAATAAATGTTTAATACTAATTGTAACTAGAACGAAAGAAACTAAATTTATACATAATTTAAATATTATTAAATAATATATTGACTATATATATTGACTAATATATTAACTATATATATTATTAATAATATAGTTTCTGTTGTGCTGTGAAACTTACTGGGTTATGCCTAGTGTTGTGCTGTAAAATGTTGTAGAACGACGATTAAAATTTAATAACAATAATTTCAATATAGCCTACACAAACATGCTAATGCGTCAACATCGTGTAGTTATTTGAATTGCCCGGGTAGGCTATAGGCCACAATGACGGGTTTAATAAATTAATCAAGTGAAATGACAGTATGTTACATTAACTTAAGAAGCTTCATTTACTTTGAGCCTTATAATTATAAAAATTATGTAGGCTATAACATTAGAAAACTTGAGAATCGTCTCTCAAAAATACATCCTAAGTAATAAAGTGATTTTAGGCCTACAGGTTACCAAGAAGCGCGCTCGCTCGCGTGTGTGTATTTTCCGTTTGTTGCATTGAAGTTATTTTTTTACCTATAGACTACCTATATAGACTATGTATATATATATATATATATATATATATATATATATATATATATATATATATATATATATATAAAACTACTGAGGATATTGCTATTTTAATGGAAAGCATTAAAGGCTAATGGGAAGAAGGAAAAAATGGAATTTGGTCCAATGTTTTTGTTACTATTTCCGACTTTTCAAAATTTATGTAAATTTATAAAATGTTTAGTATTATTTTTTTTCATATTGTGACATTTTTGTTCCATTCAGTTGTAAAATTGCGACCAACTTTTTTTATTGGATATTTCAATTATTTGAAAAGTTTAAATAGGTAAACTCTTTAACAATTAAATCTCATAACTTCATGGCTAATGGAAACAATAAGTTACGCATTTCCCAAAGAATCTTCTTTTAAGAGATAGCCTATATTTGTAAGGTTCCATTTCGAGTATAAAACATTTAAAACCATGTCCCAGATAGTAGCTAGATATAAGGCCTAAATATCTTCGTGGCTTTGGTGGAGAGTAGAGGTGTAGGCCTAAACCTATTTTTGTAAAAAACAGTTGCACATTTCTCACATCACTAGACCCGTGTTTCTTACAGTTCTTTTCTCAATATACACTTCTTTCTTATAAGGCTTGTCAAAACCAAACATCCCCGATAGAGAGTACGTGTGCGTCAATTAGATAATACGAAACTGTATACATTATGATTATAAAATCAATTTTTGTTACACGACCGCAACCTACGCCGAAAGAGTTCATGTCATTAACATAAAAGGCCCTGCTGCCTAATATTAAAGTTTTTAAATCTTCCTAATCTTAAAAGCCTATAGTAGCCAAATTGTCCGATAGTTGCAAGAATATAATAATGCCAGGACGGCATGTTTAGTATCCTCTTGTCTGTCTGCATGGACTGCCCAACTCATTGTTAATCATTTTTACCCTAATGATGTTTGGAAAGCGAGACCATTTTTAACTACTTATTAGCATTTTTCCATTTCTCTTTTGCAACAATCTTCCTAACCTTATTATTAATTTTTCTTTCATATGTTTTTCATCTATTTCCCTTTTGCAACAATCTTCCTAACCTTATTATTAATTTTTCTTTTTACGTTTTTCATCTGTTTCCCTTTTGCAACAATCTTCCTAACCTTATTATTAATTTTTCTTTTTACGTTTTTCATCTGTTTCCCTTTTGCAACAATCTTCCTAACCTTATTATTAATTTTTCTTTTTACGTTTTTCATCTATTTCCCTTTTGCAACAATCTTCCTAACCTTATTATTAATTTTTCTTTTTACGCTTTTTATCTATTTCCCTTTTGCAACAATCTTCCTAACCTTATTATTAATTTGTCTTTTTACGTTTTTCATCTATTTCCCTTTTGCAACAATGTTCCTAACCTTATTATTAATTTTTCTTTTTACGTTTTTCATTTATTTCTCTTTTGCAACAATCCTCCTAACCTTATTATTAATTTTTCTTTTTACGTTTTTTATCTAGGCTTATGGTTGTATATTTTTAATACATTTGTTAATAAAATTTAATGTATTAACTGCTACATTTTTCACTTGGCCACTAAAAAGCACTCATGAAAATTACTTTGAAGAAATTTTAGGATGATACATTTTAATTTAAAGGTTTTACGGGAAGTGCATAGCTTAATGAAAAACTATATATAACATAGTCTAGTAGTCAGTAAATCTTTTTAAACGTAGTTAGTTCTCCATTATCTCGTAGCTGTGTAATTTATATTGTGGCTAAAATGGTAACAATTGATTGTAAATAGTACAATTGTGTATTGTAATAGATTGCACTGAGCTAGATTGTTAGTTAATTTGGTTTTGAACTAAGCATGTGAAATCAATACACTGTAAGCTATTACACACTTGGTGTATAATATATTAGATAGTGTCTGAGGCCCGACTTTTGTTCGAGTTATTTCTATATGTAGGTTTATTGACATACATGTATTTAATTATTTGGAAATATAGATTGCGCAATCTTATAGGCCTAATTGTAAAAAATTGAATAATGGATGCGTTCTGTAATAAAACTAACAATGTTTAAAGTTTAACCAGCGTTAAAATTCCCATCCGTCATAAAATGACGAAACCCAAATACCGGAACAGTGTGTAAATCAAGTAGCTAACTAATAATGACATAAAACTCGTGCCAGAACATACTTAACCATTGTGGTAGCCTATTCAGTTTTATAGGGCCATCAAAATAAACACGTTTAACATTATAGGCAATAAAACTGTAAGGGGGAGGGAAGGGGAGGGGCGGGGCGGTACGGTGTTTTTGAGTGGGGCTCATAAAACGCTTTATGATCATGTTTATTGATTGGAGACAATAACGTTAGGTTAGGTCAGGTCTGAGGATCATAAACTACATTATGATAGCAGTAAACACTTTAGTTTTATGGCACAGCCTCCTTCTTTCTATAGGCCAAGGACGCTGGCTGCAAGACAATGGGTCCCACGAAATCGGCCGTTAGCTGGTTGGAATTATCGTCAGGTGAATATCCTCGTACGAGTAGATTATTCGTTCAAAATCTGCACTTAAGGATTTGTGGGTTTAAATGTGTGCAAAATATACTAAATCGTGATTTTATAAAATTCCTGCTAATGTTAAAAATAAATTTATAATAGAACTATAGGCCTACACTAGTTTATAATTGCGACAAAGGAAAGAATATAGACTATATATAGAGAGATATTATATATATATATATATATATATATACACACACATATATATATATATATATATATATATATATATATATATATATATATATATATAGAGAGAGAGAGAGAGAGAGAGAGAGAGAGAGAGAGAGAGTGAGAGACTATATCTGAGATATGCATATAGTATACACACACCTAATATTGGGATGCAACCCAGATAGTAAGTTTTTCTAGATTATAATTATATAATAATAATAATAATTTGTGGTCAGTTTTGTGTTATTTAGAATAATAAATATTTTGGCGTAATCATATTGGCCTATAAAGTAGGTGGAGTTCATAAACTACGTCTATTTGCTGTAAGTAAAATAATATACTGTACAATATAAGTTAAGGAGAGAATGTTGCCAACGTTAGTTCTGGCCATAATTGAATTAAGGTAAAAACATAAGCAATGAAATTGTTCAAGTTGAAACATAACCAGACCTTATGCAATGAAAATTTTAATGTTTAGTAGGCCTTTAGTCAAACATTTCGAATTATAAAGAGTTGTAATAGGCTCGTATCACTGTCAAAAGCAAAATAAAGTATTTCAAGTAATTGTATAACCTTTTTTTAAATCTCTTATTAATGGCATAGCCTATATTTATAGTAGGTCTAATGTGAAAATCGTTGTGTATCATAAATTAATGTATAGACTTGGCTTTGTATATATAGACTATATTACAATAGGCTATATTTTCGTATCAAGACGAAAAGTTGTTATCCTTACTTCTCGTATCAATTGAAATTTTAAAAAAATCAAATTTAACCATTATTTAAATTTTAATATTGTTTAAAAAACGTTTAAAAGGTGTTGAGAATTAAATGCTTCACGTAGGAACATAAATAATGACACATTTGCTGAGGTATAGTTTTCTGTGCTATTACTATTGGGGTCTATACCTAGTCCTATAATTTTCCTTATTTCAAGATTTATAAGTATGGTTTATAACATAGTCTGAGTTATCCTTTTTCAGAGTAAAATAATGTAAAGTACTTTATATTGAGAATCTTATATTGAAATAAAATGCGTAAAATATTTTATGGGAGCTAATATAGCACTAAAAGTTAATTAAAAAAAAAGAATTATTAAAACAAACATGATTATAAATTTGAAACTATTTAATAAAATTGAATAGGCCTGTGTTGTTACTATTAGATTTCGATTTGAAAACTATATTTTACGCATTAATAACTTGTTTACTACTCCAATAATAAAAATAATAGTAGGCCTAGTCTAATATTTTCGGTTTAGGTCATACTAGCGATATTCGTCAAATACTCAGAAGGTTTTATAAATATAGCATACTTAGACTTAATTAAAACATAAGTTCAGTTAATTTTTACGATGTAAACATTTAAGTTTTGTTCGATCGTCATGGACATGAAATTCATCTTAAAAAACATGTGTATCATCTCTATTATTGTGATATTATGGAAATTGGTAAAAAGGCACACAAAATAGTTTAACATCCGCAGCGTTAGATGCATCAATATTTGTCAAAATTGTTTTTTTACTAGTTAATATTTCAGAATATAGCAAGATTAGTCTACATAGACCTAATTGTTTTTATAGTTAAATAACTACAAATGCCGATGTTAAAATCTGACATCTTGAACGTTTAAGATATTACAAATTGGACAATATCTGTGCTTATTAAATTAACATTTTTCCGTAGTTACTTTTCTTTACTAAATCATTATTTATTTCTTTTACAAATGTTGCGCTCTTTAAGAATAGGCCTAGATCTATTCGTTACTGGCAGAAATTGTTTTGTGTAGGCCTAAACAAAACAAATTGGAATATTGTATATTTATCACAATATAAAAGAGATTCCAAGTTATTTACATCTCAATAGAACTAAACTAACTGATGAACATTAAATACTGAATATCCAAAAGAAACAAGAATGGGATTTTTTAGAACACCTTGCCACTCAAAACACCGATCTAATCACACTGCATGGATTTACCTATATATTGCATTGACACATGAAACACTTGAAAATCTTTTTAATAATAGTGAAAGGACGAATGAAAAAAACAATAATATTTCAAACAATAACAAAATTAATTCATGAAAATACAATAGAAAAATTGAAAATAAAATAAAAATAAAATTACACAATTAAATACCCTAAAACAAAACAAAATGTGATTCATATGAGAAACGCGAATTTGTTTTATAGAGTAGCCTATGTTGACAATAAGACATAATCTAAAACAAACTTTAAAATAGCCATCAAAACTGACAATAAAGTTACAGTTTAATAAAGTAAAAACAACAAACAAAATTACCAACAGAATAGGAATAGAACATATGATAAAATACAACAATTTCAAAATATACTATTTAGATCTAATCAAAAATGTAACTAATAATAATATTTTTATACTTACTGTTAGAATATTATAAATACATTATTTATTAGTAATATCATCAGACATAAGTAAGTATGAAGTTTTTGGTAAAAATTAATGTTTTTGTAAAATATGGTTTTGTAAAACAAGTCCATTAAATGGACATCTAAAAAAAATAAATGTATTTTCTATGAAAAAAGAAGTGACACATTTTCTTGGCTGTAGCCTACTAGAATAAAAATTGTCTTATTGGTTAATATAATAAAACATATTATTAAAATTGGTTAAGGCTCTAGAAATTTTGTAATGCTGAATTTAAAAAGTAAAAGAAATATAAATATTCCAGGATTTAGGTAAGTTGTTTCAGATAAAGTTAGAAAGACATATCTGAAAAACTCAGCAGATAAATTTTGATAATTGTAAATCCTAAAGCTAACTTGTGAATCTCAATATCTCTTAAATCGTCAAACAACTAAATGAAAAGCCTTCACCACAAAGACCCTGGTTATAAAGTGTCCCTAAAATTTGTCAAGTTTCTAATCACTCCTGCGTCGGTACAGCAGCCCATCTTAGCGGCAGCCAGGCAGCACCACGTAAATTTCACAGTAATAAGCCACAAACACCCAAGTTATAAATTAGAAGGCTTCATAGCGGTGCTTATAACAAGCAATAATTTACGATATTTATTATAAACTGAGGATCACGTTGAGTTTATTGATTATAAATCTATTCACATAACAGAACGTGTTCCAGAAACTTAGCAGCATAAGGCAATGTGTTAAGAGGAATGCTGCCACTCTCCATTGGTTGTAGATAATTAAACACCAGTGTCTGGAAGTCGCGAATTGTGAGTTTAGAATTAAAACGAGTTATTTATTTAGGTCGTGTGATAGACGTATTACAAACATTGCTCGAGCAGAATTCCACTCGTTTCTGAATTAATGCAATTAGTAATTTAAATCACATTTGGTTAGAGAAATAAAATGGTTTTAAAAATAATCTACACTTAAATACAGATATTAGTTTCTAGTATTTTATACTTAAAATAAAAATACTATTTTATAAACTTTAATTTCTAAATTACCTTCTTAATTACCTAAATTTCATGGAGCCGTATATTGAAATTACACTTTTTGTTAGTTGAACATTTCCTCGTAATATAGCAAAGGAAGTGTTAGAAACTCGTTGAAAAATTTAATTATGGGGGGGGGGGGGTTCAGAAGTGAAAACAGCTTTTAATTTTCCAACAAGGTTGACTACAGAAAGATGAAACAACCTGTACTTATTAGCTAAAGGAATATTTTACTAAGATACTTTTAAGGTATTTATGTTATACAGTGATTGAAATTACTAATTTAAAGTTTATGTGTTATAAATATACAGACATAATTTGAAATGTTTGTAGTTTTTATTACATTACACTGAATTTTATACACATTTTTTTAAGCTGACCTTTTATTCTGACCTACAGAACAATTTGAATCTAGACCTGCTTTCCCAATGCATTTCTCTTGCGTAGTCGCAATGAGAATCCAGGCAATGATATTGATATTTGGAATATGCTATTATTCTAACTAGCCCGTTGTGAATGGTGAATTTTGTTGAAAACATATCTTTCTAATATTTTCTATAGGCCTATTTATATTAAAGAACGAGTGTAAAATGGTTATGGAATGTTTCGTCTTTACTAAAGGTTGTAGGCCTACAACTAAAATGTTTGAAGTAAGAATTGGAAATGCTGGTTTGAATCAAAGGCTCGTGGCACTTAATGGTTTGCGATATCCATAATACTTGTTTATAATTAATGAAAAAATCTAATATCTAGACCTATTTATATTCTGCAATAATCTATTGTTCCGTTTAATCGAACACAAATATTTTGTTCATATTTTTTTATTTTTTACGACTTGAATTTTAATAACATTACTTGACTTTTAAATACCTAATAAGCCACAAAAATATTTTTCCAACTTTATAGTAAATGATGTTATGATTTAGTAAAACACATCACATCATATTTGAAATAGTTTTATGTGATTTTGCTTTGCTAAAACTAAAATTACTAAATAACGTATAAGTAAATCACCTATAATCTACAATGTTTGACTCACAACTCCCCGTCTTCTAATTTAAATATCCAACAGAACGGTATAAACGTAGATTGGGCTAAATAGAGAGTGGAATACTTAAATAAATGCTATTTGAAAATAAAAACCCTTAGGCCTTATCATCATTAGGAAGTCTATATTATGAATAACTTTATATTTCAGTTTTATTACTTTATTATAATACATAGAGAGTGAAATACTTAAATAAATGCTATTTGAAGATAAAAACCCTTAGCCCTATCATCATTAGGAAGTCTATGTTATGAATAACTTTATGTATCAGTTTTATTACTTTATTATAATACATAGAGAGTGAAATACTTAAATAAATGCTATTTGAAGATAAAAACCCTTAGCCCTATCATCATTAGGAAGTCTATGGTATGCATAACTTTATATATCAGTTTTATTACTTTATTATAATACATAGAGAGTGAAATACTTAAATAAATGCTATTTGAAGATAAAAAACCATTAGGCCTATTCATCATTAGGAAGTCTATGTTATGAATAACTTTATATATCAGTTTTATTACTTTATTATAATACATAGAGAGTGAAATACTTAAAAATAAATGCTATTTGAAGATAAAAACCCTTAGCCCTATCATCATTAGGAAGTCTATGTTATGAATAACTTTATATTTCAGTTTTATTACTTTATTATAATACATAGAGAGTGAAATACTTAAATAAATGCTATTTGAAGATAAAAAACCCTTAGGCCTATTCATCATTAGGAGGTCTATGTTATGAATAACTTTATATATCAGTTTTATTACTTTATTATAATACATAGAGAGTGAAATACTTAAATAAATGCTATTTGAAGATAAAAACCCTTAGCCCTATCATCATTAGGAAGTCTCTGTTATGAATAACTTTATAAATCAGTTTTATTACTTTATTATAATACATAGAGAGTGAAATACTTAAATAAATGCTATTTGAAGATAAAAACCCTTAGCCCTATCATCATTAGGAAGTCTATGTTATGAATAACTTTATATATCAGTTTTATTACTTTATTATAATACATAGAGAGTGAAATACTTAAATAAATGCTATTTGAAGATAAAAACCCTTAGCCCTATCATCATTAGGAAGTCTATGTTATGAATAACTTTATATATCAGTTTTATTACTTTATTATAATACATAGAGAGTGAAATACTTAAATAAATGCTATTTGAAGATAAAAACCCTTAGCCCTATCATCATTAGGAAGTCTATGTTATGAATAACTTTATATATCAGTTTTATTACTTTATTATAATACATAGAGAGTGAAATACTTAAATAAATGCTATTTGAAGATAAAAACCCTTAGCCCTATCATCATTAGGAAGTCTATGTTATGAATAACTTTATATTTCAGTTTTATTACTTTATTATAATACATAGAGAGTGAAATACTTAAATAAATGCTATTTGAAGATAAAAAACCCTTAGGCCTATTCATCATTCGGAAGTCTATGTTATGAATACCTTTATATATCAGTTTTATTACTTTATTATAATACATAGAGAGTGAAATACTTAAATAAATGCTATTTGAAGATAAAAACCCTTAGCCCTATCATCATTAGGAAGTCTCTGTTATGAATAACTTTATATATCAGTTTTATTACTTTATTATAATACATAGAGAGTGAAATACTTAAATAAATGCTATTTGAAGATAAAAACCCTTAGCCCTATCATCATTAGGAAGTCTATGTTATGAATAACTTTATAAATCAGTTTTATTACTTTATTATAATACATAGAGAGTGAAATACTTAAATAAATGCTATTTGAAGATAAAAACCCTTAGGCCTATTCATCATTAAGAAGTCTGTGTTATGAATAACTTTATATATCAGTTTTATTACTTTATTATAATACATAGAGAGTGAAATACTTAAATAAATGCTATTTGAAGATAAAAACCCTTAGCCCTATCATCATTAGGAAGTCTATGTTATGAATAACTTTATATATCAGTTTTATTACTTTATTATAATACATAGAGAGTGAAATACTTAAATAAATGCTATTTGAAGATAAAAACCCTTAGCCCTATCATCATTAGGAAGTCTATGTTATGAATAACTTTATATTTCAGTTTTATTACTTTATTATAATACATAGAGAGTGAAATACTTAAATAAATGCTATTTGAAGATAAAAAACCCTTAGGCCTATTCATCATTCGGAAGTCTATGTTATGAATACCTTTATATATCAGTTTTATTACTTTATTATAA
The DNA here is from genome assembly GCA_036971475.1 of Prosapia bicincta. Classification (NCBI taxonomy): domain Eukaryota; kingdom Metazoa; phylum Arthropoda; class Insecta; order Hemiptera; family Cercopidae; genus Prosapia; species Prosapia bicincta. The sequence goes on from JBAIZL010000003.1 coordinate 37,580,422, forward strand.
TACATAGAGAGTGAAATACTTAAATAAATGCTATTTGAAGATAAAAACCCTTAGGCCTATTCATCATTAGGAGGTCTATGTTATGAATACCTTTATATATCAGTTTTATTACTTTATAATAAATGATAAATAAAATATTCGTTTCCATACAAGATTGGATTTATGTAGAAAGAAACAAAAAAGATAGTTTCATTTTTTTCATTTGATTATCTTTACTATTTTACTAAAACACTTGTAAATATTTCAGATTGGTAAATATTTAGCTTTTATTGTAATATATGTTTAGTCATTTAAATATTTTAGTTTTAGTAAAAATTAGTAGCTCAGTTGAAGATGGAACCAACAAATATATAATTATTTTTACTGTCATTTTCTATATTTGTATAGTCTATATTGTAGATTATCAACACAGGTGTTTGCGAAACTTCACTCGGTTAAATTTCTTACTACTAAGTAAGGGGGAAATGGAATATGTAGCCTAGGTAACCTACATGATGTAGCCTATAAAATAAAATAAAAAGATGTTAGGTCTATTAGACTAACTATTTTGAAAATAATGATAGTTTCAGCATGAATTTTAATGATGGAATATTTTGAATATTTTTTTATTATATAAAAAGAGTCCACAAAATAAAAATACCTGTAATAGAGATTGATTATCAAAAGAATAAATTACCATACGTTTAGTACTTCAACTAAATCCCTATATATTTATTTATGTAAAATTATTGATTTATTTTCATGGAAATTTAGTAGTATATGTCACAGAAACATGAATACATTTTACTCCTACATAGACTGAATTACCACTAAGTCATTCTTACCACAAAGTAACACATCTTAGTCCTTTTAAATTAGCCAGTTTAAGTGACTACAACCACTATCGACGAGGCGGAACGGCCATGTTGTAAAGCTGTCCTTATTAGGTCGTTGCATTAGACATTTCATCCACGCTCGAGATTTAAATTAAATCCATAAATACGGCTAACATGTATCAGCTGATAGTGTAATGGGAACGCTGAATTGACGAGTAGTTAGTGACGAAAACTGTTATTTATTGTAATTTCATAAAACGACAAAACGTGTACTTTGCGATCCACGTCATTTGTTACGCGATCAGAACCTTAATTGGAAAGATGTGTACTAAAGACCAACCAACGTGTTTGGAAAAGTAGGTAGTTTGTGAATTAAAAACACCATTTGATTTCATGAATAATCAGAACTCTTAATCTATTAGTGTTCAATTAACATTAATTTTGGGTTACATTTGTATATTTCGAACTTACTTGTAATGGAATCTACTCCCACTCTAGCAAATAAGGCGTGTTATTATTATCAAGTGTTTCCACTAATCTAAGTAACAGTTCTTTATTTTCTAATGAAGGGAAATTAACTGTTACACAGAGATAAGTGACAAAACAAGAATCTTACTCTCTCATTAACTAGATATCAGAACAAAATCTGTCAGCTTTGCCTTAAGTTATGACTCTTAGATACAAAAGTTCAAATCTGTTTTAGCTTCTTGATTTCATCGCTTTTTGGGTTCTTTACGGCCAAACTGTCAAGCTAAAAGTTCAAAGGTGACAAACGCCATGTCGTAACTAGATTTCTTAGAAACTGTTTATTAATTATTAAAATTTATAACGCCGTTTATGAGACAAAGTCCGTTAGGCGTGGCTTAAGCTGGATTACCGTGGCTTTATTTTATTGCGTTGAGGTCGTTACTTAGTTTGCAAAAGTTTTAAATTAAATTATAACACACTGAGCTATGTTTAAAGAATACTTTATTTGTATAATAGTTAAACTATATTTATACATGAATATAAGAAATGACTTTTATAAATATTTTATGTTTATAAACTATTCTATAAAAGACATTTGTTAAAATTAGCTTTAAATTATTTTTTTTTAATATTTGAAGTAAATTTTATAAGACGAAACCAACTACATATAACGCAAATATAATATCTGTTTGAAACTACTCTTATTTTAATGGTTTAGAAAGTTTTTTATAAAAATAATTTCGTTGCAATAAAACAATTTTGAAACTCAGATTCAAAGTATCAACAGTAGATGCATTTCATTGTGTCGACATACCTAAAGCTTAGCCTTGTCAAATAAAATAGGTTAAGTTAGATAGGGAGAAGATACTTTTGAAGGCCTACCCCATAAACTATCAGATATAAACTTCTTCAAATGCAAAATTGAATGCAACCATCTTATCGTTACAATAATTAGCTTCTTTTTAATAAGAAATTAGATTTAGATTCTAAAATAAATATTTAAGAGTCTTCAAAAATTAGAATCTTTTATACAATAGGCCTACATTAAGTTGAACCTCCTTTATAACTTACAGTAAAACCTTTGTAAAGCTAGATACGCGAATCCTTTACACAAACCAATTCTATTGTTACATGTTTTGAAATGAAAACCTTAAATATTCAAATATTACTCATTGTGTAGGCTGTAGTCTGGTAGGACTAATTATTTTTTAAGTAATTTTTTTTTTATATTAGGCCTAAATTTTTGCTTTATAAAATAATAGGCTAGTGCAATCCAATTAGGCACTTTTTAATTATATCTAGGCTAAGCTTACCTAATTATAACCTATAATATTTTTTTCTTCTGCTATAACCTATAATTTATTAATTTGTATGTTATTTTAGCATTTTTGTTACAGCATAATTAATGTCACATCAGCGTAAATTTTAGTTATTTATAAAAATACCTTAAATACTAGGGCTAGATAGTAGATAATAGGTCTAATTACAAGTAGATGTAGGTAACAAAAGGTTTTAAATATATTGAATCTAAATTATTTAGTGCCAGCTAAATAATTATAAACCAAGTCACTTATGATTAAACCAGTTATGAATTTTAAAACCTGAACTACATTAATATAGATGTTTGTATGAAAGCAATGTCAGTGTGTATGGTAGTAGGCGACTAAGACATAAGGCTAAGTAGATTAAAAGTTTAAAACTGTAGGAAGAAAATAATCATGAGGAAAACATTATGTTTAGAGATGAAATGAAAAAAATATTTTTATATTTTATACTCCTGACTATATAAAAATTCCATCGGTTTTATTTAGAGAAATATATTTTCGAAAACAGTTTCTATCCACTGTTTAGTTGGTTTGCCTATCACAAACTTGACCATCGAATGAAGTATTTGCAGTAGTGACTAAAGAAGAATAGTTTGACTTCTTTATAGCTAAAAATACGAGTTTAATAACTCATAGCAATCTTGCTATAATATGTGAACATAGGCGAATGCATTCAGTTTAATAACTCATAGAAATCTTGCTATAATATGTGAACATTGGCGAATGCATTCAGTTTAATAACTCATAGAAATCTTGCTATAATATGTGAACATAGGCGAATGCATTCAGTTTAATAACTCATAGCAATCTTGCTATAATATGTGAACATAGGCGAATGCATTCAGTTTAATAACTCATAGAAATCTTGCTATAATATGTGAACATTGGCGAATGCATTCAGTTTAATAACTCATAGAAATCTTGCTATAATATGTGAACATTGGCGAATGCATTCAGTTTAATAACTCATAATAATCTTGCTATAATATGTGAACATAGGCGAATGCATTCAGTTTAATAACTCATAACAATCTTGCTATAATATGTGAACATTGGCGAATGCATTCAGGCTAGAAACTCTTACAAAAATCACTCACATGGTTATGCATGGTACATTATTAAGTGCAACTGATCTATAATAGATTAAATTCTGTGTTTTAAGTAGTTTTAACAAACTCTTTTGGTTACACAAAACCAAAACAATTACACCCTATTTACAAAGTCCTGACTACAACAAGATACATATTTTGTATGGGAATATATTTTTTTAAAATTTTGAACAGAGTTCTAAACTTTATCCTCTATACACACTCTTTTCTAGAGCTTTTATTTCTGCCTAAATCTCTTAGTAAAAACGTTTACATATCTAAAAATCTATGTAGGCTTAAATTAATCCCTAATATAATTTTTTTTCAAAGCTTAATCCCTAAGATATTTTTAATACGCCTTTACTTTGAGTTTTAAAATAACACTGAAGAAATAATGGAAATTTAAAGAGGGACTCTATTACAAAACAGTAGACCTAAGTTAACCTTTTTGAGTTGATTTGAAATATTTCATAAATAATATTTAAACTTAAGTATTTATATTTATGAATGTATGGAAGCAAATATCTATATGAATCTAAATCTAAATTTTTTAAAGTAGGCCTAGTTGAAGTTTTTAAAAAAATATTAATTAGATTTGTTTTATTTTACATAAAAATTTTAATAAAGATAAGTTGTTTATTATTACTTTAACGTTTGTTTGTTATTCCCTTTTATTATGAATGTTATGTTTATTGTGAATTTTATTTACGAAATAAGTTTTTTTATAAAATTTTATAGGCCTACAAGTTATAAATGTAGGCCTATATTTCAAAGTTGTTAAAAAAACAAAATATTTTTTAGGTCCTACCTGTTGTTCATAAAAAACTAAGTTTTCCACATTTAAAAAAGCATTTTTTAAAATTTTAAAAACTCATGTGATCACGTTAAAAAAATGTTTAGCCTCATTATCTTGGAAAAATCAGGCTTTGTTTTTTATTTAATATTTATATTCTAAATGTGATTTAAAATTATAGTAAAATCGGTTTAGTTACGATTTGTATACCACATAATTCCTCTAAGTTTTAATCATGTGCAACCATTCTTTCTGTTAAACCTATAGGTAAAAATAAACCTACACTGGTTGATAAATTAAAAATTTTAAAAACTTATACTTATCACACAAATTTGTTATAATTGTCTTTCTTATAAAATAGAAAAGACCTAAAAATATGATTGGAAACAATATTCACAATGAAAAATTTTGTTATAGGCTTATAGTATTTTACAAATAAAAGAAAAAAATCTTGCAACTTTTAATTTTCTAAAACTTAGTTTAACACTTTTAAAACTGATAATTTACATACACATAAAGTATTAAGATTAAGTTGCTTTTTTATTTTCTGCTTGAATGAATTTTACAGAAATAAAATAAATCAATAAATTAAACATGTTTATTAGGAGATATATTTAGAATTTCGGGTTAGCCTATGTTTATTTTGGAAAACACTCCTACCAGTAAACGTATAATTAAAAATATCTTCGACTGTAAATAAGAGAGAATGTTGGAGGTGAAATATTTATTTAGCTTCTGGTCCATGGCATCATCAAAACAGCAGCCATCTTACACAAACTACGTCATGCATAACCTCAAAAACTACAAAACTCAACTCAGTTCTACTGTAATTTATAACTCACTTACCAACACAACTAACAGAATTTAATAAACAAAATTTCGATCGATAAATGCTATCAACTTTAATTAAATTTAAAGAATTTAAATCAAAACCGTTTATATGGCTGCTAGGCTTACTAGTCTTGTTCGGGTTTTGGGTTCAAGGCTTTACTGTTCACGTCGGAGAGGGGAAGGGGAAAGCAACATGGCTGGAACGTTTTACATTCTCAGTTTAAAACTCAACCGTAAAGATTACGATACACACTCGTAGTTGTTTGAACGTTGTATTGAAAAATATTAAACTGCGTTTAACCAAGATTTTAAGTATTAAATCAATAGTGGATTTTTTAAGTAAAACTAGAAAGGTCATTATTCATTTTGACTCCTCCCCGCGGAGACGAAGCAGTGGACCTTGACAAAAGCGAGCGGAAGCCATCTTGGTTCTCGCAAAGCATGCTGGGATCGTCAACAGACACAGAATGACTCAAACGTACATACATGTTTCTACTTAAAACAATAATGCATTTTTATTTACAATTAGTAAGCAACTTAAACCTTGTTATACACATGATTACAAAAATTTTAAAAAATAAACACCCAAAATCTAGCCAAAATCTACCCATTATCTATCACTTTAAAAACTGGAGCTTCCCTATCGATCCATTAAATGGCTTTATAACGATGCAAACATCTGTCCCGGCTCACGATGTTGGCTTTTAGAATAACCGCCAGTCCGTTTGTAATCTCTCAGAAACCGCCCGCTCTATTTTTTTGATTTTAGTTGGGTGGGAAATGATTAACGAGTTTTTGTTTTCGGCTAACGGTACCCTGACCTGAAACCGCTCATCGATCCATTTCGTTCAAGTCTTATTCAGGTAAAACATCGCTCCGCTGTGTTTTCAGTAATAAATCGATAATGGTTAGGCCTGTAGAAGACTAGGGCATAATTTTGTAAGTATTTCAGTTATTTTCCTTGTAACAAAATGAGATAAAATTATTTATTTTTAAATGCATAACCTATAAAAATCGTTAAAGCCAGTTTTAGGAAAACCTATCCACCTAGATCTGAAATAATTTGTATACAAATAAAAAAATAACTATCTATTTAACATTATTATTATTGTTATCGTACATAAAAAAATTAATTACTTTTAAAAAAAATTCCTATTTATAACCGCACTATTTCTATTAACTAACTAATCATTTCAATTCCAGCTTTTTTTTTTTAAATTACAAATTAATCACCTGGATATAAGAATTTCATGTAGTTAGGCTAATACCCTACTCTATTTTTCAATACTTTTTCTTCAGATATTTGTTTCTAGACCAAAGCTTATTGTGTACTTAGATTCTAATATAATGCAGATTTTTCAAATGTGCTAGATATGAATGTATTTGATTGATACTTTGAAGTGGCGTAACAATAATTATACAAAAAGTTAATGAAGTAATTTATTTTCACATATTTGTTAACATAATTTATTAACGTATCTGTTAGCATAAGTCAGGCTATCATCGTTTACACGTTGGCATAAATACAATAGAGATTTTCCATTTGCTTTACTTGCAAAGAGGCTTTAGGTTTGAAAAAGAAAGACTTCTTTCTATAAATGCTAAGTACCGGTTTTGAGAGTGATAGATAATTGATTAAGCGTGCTCTTTGGGTGTTTTTTCGTTTTTAATAGCGGCATTATTCCTGAAGGACCATGAGGTAATTTTTCACTCATTAATTCAACAATAATTATTTAAGGGGTTGCATTTTCTCGAAGTAACATGCACAACCTTTAAAAATAATTATGAAAACTAAAAAATAATTCCGAAATGTTCTTTAAATAATAACAATATTATTAGGCTTTGGAATGCAAAACTGTTGACAAAACTGGTTTTCTGTATTTAGAGTATATAAATTTATAACAAATGTTTATTTAAGAAATACGTTTAGCGAGTCTATTTGTTTCTCTAACTAAATGTACCAAGGACATAGTGTACTTATAAAACTAGGCTGTTTTATATATTTTTAAATAATTGTAGAAATTATTCACAACATGTAGAGAATCATGTAGTCTAAGTTATAGCATGTACCACATGTGTAGGCTATGCCTAAATCAGTGGATTAGAACAACTGAAAATTTTGTTTTAGGCCTGTTATTATTTTTACATTTTAATACTCCCTCTTTTTATTTAAACAGAGGTATAAACTGGTGTTAAAAAATACTTAATCCTCGCAAAAATCCTCAATAACTTCTATATTATTTCATGTAGGCCTACTATAGAGTAAAGAAACATTTCTTTCAGTTATAGTTTTGCAGTAGTCTAATTGACGTTTTAATGCAGAAAGTGTAAGAAAATATGCCTAAACTGTGTATAGGTAACCTGTGAATCCTCTTCATGAAAACCAGAGCTGTTAAGCGATCTTGAATAAAGTAGTTTTCAAAAAAATAATTTTAAAATCAACACTGAAATATAATAATATAATTGATTTCGTACATGTAAATGCGGTACGATATTTAAAAAAATTAAAATTCAACCATTTTCCGTAAAATATTACACTCTAACATAAGTTATAGAGTAGACTAATAAATAAAAGTGCTAATCCTCCACAAAAAGGATGCAAAAACGTTTATTACATAGTAAATTGCTGTAATGATTTCGAAGTACGTTAAACTCCAATTCCCTATTTTATATTTCCCCCATTAAATGACTGCGGTTTTAAAATATCATTAGACCTTTTTCGGTACTAAAAGTTATGAGTCACACAAAGTTCATGATTCCTGGTAGGTGTTTGTAAAGAGAATAATGAGTAATTTTTTAGTCGATTTATTCTTCATATTTTGAAAGAGATTCAGTGCGTTAGTTGTTATCTATTAAGAAATCTTGGTAGAAATCTTTACCTTTGATACGGCGATTAAATAAAGGGTTAAAAAATTATCAAATATTTCAATTCCAAAACTTATGTAATTGATAAGAGGTATAAAAGGTTACTACCATAACGTATTCAAATAGTTCAAAGTGGGCAAGGCCTATAATAGCAAAGTGATAATGAATCGACCCTAATAATTAAATAATTCGTTCATAAAAAATTAATCACGCATATTAAATCTTTTTTTTCAAACCAGTTAATGTTTCCTTTAAAGCAGAAGAGTTATTAAGTTTTACATAAATGAACAAGTTTTCTTTGATTGGTGAGACCTAACCTGTTTGCCAATTTGCCTAACCTAATCTAACCTACCCCATAAATTAGAAAGTCAAGCAAATGTTACATATTGAAGTATTGTTTGTTTTAAACCGCTGCTTCCTTCTACCTATTAGGTATTTCCTAACCGCATTTTCACCTACTAATTAGATTTTTACTAATTTATACAGTATAGACAGGACTTTTTGTTATAAGACTTTCTTCAAAACTTACTAACATTACATTTTATTCAACCGTTTGTTTCATGTTTCTTTTAGAGATGACGTTTACAATATTTTTATTAGCAATACCAGACTTTCCGTTTCACTCATTGAAGAACGCTTTGAACGAGTATTTATTAATAAACGCCTTTAATATATGCCTATTTCATTGTATAACATGGTAAATTTTAAATTTTAAGTTGTGTCAAGAACTATCGATTTATATCTGATTATCTAGACAAATATAAAACTTGCCTGTATCAAACCTCAGGACCTATGTACAAATACGTTCTCTTTTAAAAAAAGTTGGCAATGCAATTGCTTACATTTTGGTGATCAGGCATATTATCATTTGTATTATTTTGATAGTTATTTGGTACCGGTAGACTATTAGTTAAGGAAATGTACCTTTAATTTAGCTTACATAAACTCATATAAATGTTTTTGGATTATTATATATATAAACTTATATAGGCCTATATATTACGCTTCGTTACACAAAATTTTAAAATCTGTGTCAAAATATTAGGCTGTTAAAAAAATTAAACTAAACAGGTAGGCCTATATAAATAGCGTCATCTTCTTCCTATGTTGTTTTATAGTTGTTTGTTTTATGTTGGTTTATTTACAAGACCTAATGTTTCGAAATGTTAACCAAATCTTAGATTCCCATGAATGTGTCTGCTGTAACGCTAATAGATATGTATTCCTATTTATTTCCTTTGTTTTAGCCAAACTTGTAGTTTTACATATTTTTTTAGTAGGTTAGGCTACTTGTACTTGATACTTTGAAACAGCATCGTTGTTATGTTTTTATTTCTGATTAATTGGAACTTTACAGAATTATTTATTGTTCCGTGTTTTGTAAAAAGTTGGAAACACTACCTGACATTTATTTCACTAATTATTACTACTTTATGTTCAAATCTATCATTTTTGTATTCTTTTTCTAGGATGTTTGTACGTATATTTTTTAAAAGCAGACCTATAGTGTGTATAATTTACCATAATAATTTGAAGGCAGCAAGCTTGGAAAAATAACAATGGGGAATCAACTGGTTAAACTTTCCCACAGTGATGTTAAACGTAAAAGCATTAAGGGTGGGGGTTTAAAGAGTCAGAATAGAGAGTCGTAACGTTTGGAATCTTTTAATAAAAAACCATATTCGATTGTTTGGAGTACTTTGAATGCTGTTAGGAGAAAGCAAGAGGAGGAGACAGGATTTTGTGAGGCAGTTCTAACACAAGTTCTGGCTGTTGGTCATGTGATTCCAGATAGTAATTATCAGTAATTATGTAAGCCTATAGGCCCCTGTATAAATGTAGCCTGCGTACCTGTGCATGTATAAAGTAATAGTTTTTCAGGATTGCAGCCTTTCATTAAGAATAATTTCCGAGTAACGCTGCTCGGACAATCACCAAAGTGTGTGTGTGTGTGTGTGTGTGTGTGTGTGTGAGAGAGAGAGAGAGAGAAAAGAGTAAGAGAGAAATTGTGTGTGTTTGTGTGTGTGTGTGTGTGTGTGTGTGTGTGTGTGTGTGTGTGTGTGTAAGCGTGTGCGTGCGTGCGTGCGTGCTTATGCGTGTGTGTCTGTGTGTAGCTTTAATAATTGGTTTGTAGGCCTAATATATACGATATAATTGGCGACACATTGTAAAAAATTAAAAGATGTTTATGATTGGTATTTTTAATTGGTTAGTCACGAGGTTATCCGAAGGTCAATGCTGGAATTTTTATGATATTAATTTGTTTACTTTTGCAATATATTTTCGCAGTGAGTATTTACCGCTAACAAAATTTAAACGGATTTGGTTATAATAAGTTGTTTATAACTTTGTTTTCCTACAACAGCAACACTCTAATAACTAATTAACTTCTGGCAAATCAAATAACAGCAGTACGAACAAACAATTCCAACATTGAAATATTTAAATTGATTCTACATTACGTGGTTATTTTAATATAAAGTTACAACAGATTTTGGGAAAAGGTTGTTAGAGGAAATAATTTCACCGATAATATAATCTGGACGTGAACCAGATTTGTGTGGCGGTTGGGACACTGTACGGGAGTATTGATCCTACAGGACAGACGTATTTTTCATTTTGTTGCATCAACCTACATTCGGGAACGTTTGAAAATGTGGTTCATTTCTAAACCCCCGTAAAATTATTTCTCAGATATTTTTTAGGTGAAAAGATCAATAAAGGAAAGGAAATAAAAAAACAATTCCTTTAGTTACCTTTTACTGATTACAAAGCTTGTAATGTATTGAGTGTGAAATTATTCTATAGGATTAAAAAACTACTGCTAAAACAAATTGGCGAAAACACAGCCTTAGAAACAATGCTTGTTACAGAGAGTCAAAAGGTTAGGCTATGCCCAACATATTTCAGTATTTTTTCCTAAATTAAAATTATTAACTAATTTTTTCCGAAACTCATTTATTAGCGCTAAAGTAAATGTATATATATGAAAAGTAATGTTTTTGTGCAAAGTAATAAACTAAATGTTGTTACACATTCGCCAAACCATCTGCGAACTATAAGTGGTGAATTTATACAATTTGCGATTTTGCTTACTATTTATTGGTCATCGCTTTTCTATGATCCATAGTGATTACCTTAATATGACTCGACTAGGCAAACATTGGGTCAGTTTTGTAGTATTCCTAGTAGGTTATTTTCCTTCTTCCGTCTAATTTTTACTCAGTTTAGTAGTAGTAGGCTATTGCTTGTAAACTATTTCCCTATTTTGTATCAATTTACTCTGTCGGGTATTATCCCAATCATCGGCAACAATGATTACTCGGTCAGTTAGTAGTACTGCTAGCTTTTCCCTCTTCGACGGTAATGTTTTCTCGGTCGGGTAGTATTATTGGTAGTACTCCCCTCATCGGATGCAAAGCTTACTCGGTCTGTTAGTAGTACTGCTAGTACTCCCTTCATCGGATGCAAAGTTTACTCAGTCGGTTAGTAGTACTGTTAGTACTCCCCTCATCGGATGCAAAGTTTACTCGGTCGGTTAGTAGTACTGCTAGTACTCCCCTCATCGGATGCAAAGTTTACTCGGTCTGTTAGTAATACTGTTAGTACTCCCCTCATCGGATGCAAAGCGTACTCGGTCTGTTAGTAGTACTGTTAGTACTCCCCTCTTCGGATGCAAAGTTTACTCGGTCGGTTAGTAGTACTGCTAGTACTTCCCTCATCGGATGCAAAGTTTACTCGGTCTGTTAGTAATACTGTTAGTACTCCCCTCATCGGATGCAAAGCCTACTCGGTCTGTTAGTAGTACTGCTAGTACACCCCTCATCGGATGCAAAGCTTACTCGGTCTGTTAGTAGTACTGCTAGTACTCCCCTCTTCGGATGCAAAGTTTACTCGGTCGGTTAGTAGTACTGCTAGTACTTCCCTCATCGGATGCAAAGTTTACTCGGTCTGTTAGTAATACTGTTAGTACTCCCCTCATCGGATGCAAAGCTTACTCAGTCTGTTAGTAGTACTGCTAGTACTCCCCTCATCGCAGCAATGTTTACTCGGTCGGTTAGTAGTACTGCTAGTTCTCCCTTCATCGGATGCAAAGTTTACTCGGTCTGTTAGTAATACTGTTAGTACTCCCCTCATCGGATGCAAAGCTTACTCGGTCTGTTAGTAGTACTGCTAGTACACCCCTCATCGGATGCAAAGTTTACTCGGTCTGTTTGTAGTACTGCTAGTACTCCCCTCATCGGAAGCAAAGTTTACTCGGTCTGTTAGTAATACTGTTAGTACTCCCCTCATTAGATTCAAAGCTTACTCGGTCTGTTAGTAGTACGCTGGCACCCCCCTCATCGAATGCAAAGTTTACTCGGTCGGTTAGTAGTACTGCTAGTACTCCCCTCATCGGAAGCAAAGTTTACTCGGTCTGTTAGTAATACTGTTAGTACTCCCCTCATTAGATTCAAAGCTTACTCGGTCTGTTAGTAGTACGCTGGCACCCCCGTCATCGAATGCAAAGTTTACTCGGTCGGTTAGTAGTACTGCTAGTACTCCTCTCATCGGATGCAAAGTTTACTCGGTCGGTTAGTAGTACTGTTAGTACTCCCCTCATTAGATTCAAAGCTTACTCGGTCTGTTAGTAGTACGCTGGCACCCCCGTCATCGAATGCAAAGTTTACTCGGTCGGTTAGTAGTACTGCTAGTACTCCTCTCATCGGATGCAAAGTTTACTCGGTCGGTTAGTAGTACTGTTAGTACTCGCCTCATCGGATGTAAAGTTTACTCGGTCGGTTAGTAATACTGTTAGTACTCCCCTCATTAGATGCAAAGCTTACTCGGTCTGTTAGTAGTACTGCTGGTACCCCCCTCATCGGTTGCAAAGTTTACTCGGTCGGTTAGTAGTACTGTTAGTACTCGCCTCATCGGATGCAAAGTTTACTCGGTCGGTTAGTAGTACTGCTAATACTCCCCTCATCGGATGCAAAGTTTACTCGGCCTATTAGTAATACTGTTAGTACTCCGCTCATCGGATGTAAAGCTTACTCGGTCGGTTAGTAGTACTGCTAGTACACCCCTCATCGGATGCAAAGTTTACACGGTCTGTTAGTACTCCCCTCATCGGCAGCAATGTTTACTCGGTCGGTTAGTAGTACTGCTAGTACACCCCTCATCGGATGCAAAGCTTACTCGGTCTGTTAGTAGTACCGTTAGTACTCCCCTCATCGGCAGCAATGTTTACACGGTCGGTTAGTAGTACTGCTATTACACCCCTCATCGGATGCAAAGCTTACTCGGTCTGTTAGTAGTACGCTGGCACCCCCTCATCGAATGCAAAGTTTACTCGGTCGGTTAGTAGTACTGCTAGTACTCCTCTCATCGGATGCAAAGTTTACTTGGTCGGTTAGTAGTAAACTGTTAGTACTCGCCTCATCGAATGCAAAGTTTACTCGGTCGGTTTGTAATACTGTTAGTACTCCCCTTATTAGATGCAAAGCTTACTCGGTCTGTTAGTAGTACTGCTGGTACCCCCTTATCGGTTGCAAAGTTTACTCGGTCGGTTAGTAGTACTGTTAGTACTCGCCTCATCGGATGCAAAGTTTACTCGGTCGGTTAGTAGTACTGCTAGTACTGCCCTCATCGGCAGCAATGTTTACTCGGTCGGTTAGTAGTACTGCTAGCACTCCCCTCATCGGCAGCAATGTTTACTCGGTCGGTTAGTAGTACTGCTAGTACTCCCCTCATCGGGTGAAAAGTTTACTCGGTCGGTTAGTAGTACTCTACTCATCGGATGCAAAGTTTACTCGGTCTGTTAGTTTTACTGCTAGTACTCCCCTCATTGGGTGCAAAATTTACTCGGTCTGTTAGTAGAACTGTTAGTACTTTCCTCATCGGCAGCAATGTTTATTCGGTCGGGTAGTAGTACTGCTAGTACTCTACTGTCCTCATCGGATAAAAAGTTTACTCGTTCTGTTAGTAGTACCTACTGCTAGTACTCCCCTCATCGGCAGCAATGTTTACTCGGTTGGTTGGTAGTACATATAGTACTCCCCTCATCGGATGCAAAGTTTACTCGATATGTTAGTAGTACTGCTAGTACATCCCTCATCGGATGCAAAGTTTACTTGGTCTGTTAGTAGTACTGCTAGTACTCCCCTCATCGGAAGCAAAGTTTACTCGGTTGGTTGGTAGTACATATAGTACTCCCCTCATCGGATGCAAAGTTTACTCGGTATGTTAGTAGTACTGTTAGTACACCCCTCATCGGATGCAAAGTTTTTATTCGGTCTGTTAGTAGTACTATTAGTACTCCCCTCATCGGCAGCAATGTTTACTCGGTCGGTTAGTAGTACTGCTAGTACACCCCTCATCGGATGCAAAGCTTACTCGGTCTGTTAGTAGTACCGTTAGTACTCCCCTCATCGGCAGCAATGTTTACACGGTCGGTTAGTAGTACTGCTATTACACCCCTCATCGGATGCAAAGCTTACTCGGTCTGTTAGTAGTACGCTGGCACCCCCTCATCGAATGCAAAGTTTACTCGGTCGGTTAGTAGTACTGCTAGTACTCCTCTCATCGGATGCAAAGTTTACTTGGTCGGTTAGTAGTAAACTGTTAGTACTCGCCTCATCGAATGCAAAGTTTACTCGGTCGGTTTGTAATACTGTTAGTACTCCCCTTATTAGATGCAAAGCTTACTCGGTCTGTTAGTAGTACTGCTGGTACCCCCTTATCGGTTGCAAAGTTTACTCGGTCGGTTAGTAGTACTGTTAGTACTCGCCTCATCGGATGCAAAGTTTACTCGGTCGGTTAGTAGTACTGCTAGTACTGCCCTCATCGGCAGCAATGTTTACTCGGTCGGTTAGTAGTACTGCTAGCACTCCCCTCATCGGCAGCAATGTTTACTCGGTCGGTTAGTAGTACTGCTAGTACTCCCCTCATCGGGTGAAAAGTTTACTCGGTCGGTTAGTAGTACTCTACTCATCGGATGCAAAGTTTACTCGGTCTGTTAGTTTTACTGCTAGTACTCCCCTCATTGGGTGCAAAATTTACTCGGTCTGTTAGTAGAACTGTTAGTACTTTCCTCATCGGCAGCAATGTTTATTCGGTCGGGTAGTAGTACTGCTAGTACTCTACTGTCCTCATCGGATAAAAAGTTTACTCGTTCTGTTAGTAGTATCTACTGCTAGTACTCCCCTCATCGGCAGTAATGTTTACTCGGTTGGTTGGTAGTACATATAGTACTCCCCTCATCGGATGCAAAGTTTACTCGGTATGTTAGTAGTACTGCTAGTACATCCCTCATCGGATGCAAAGTTTACTTGGTCTGTTAGTAGTACTGCTAGTACTCCCCTCATCGGAAGCAAAGTTTACTCGGTTGGTTGGTAGTACATATAGTACTCCCCTCATCGGATGCAAAGTTTACTCGGTATGTTAGTAGTACTGTTAGTACACCCCTCATCGGATGCAAAGTTTTCTCGGTCTGTTAGTAGTACTATTAGTACCCACTTCATCGGCAGCAATGGTTACTCGGTCTGTTAGTAGTACTGCTAGTACACCCCTCATCGGATGCAAAGTTTACTCAGTCTGTTAGTAGTACTGCTAGTACTCCCCTCATCGGAAGCAAAGTTTACTCGGTTGGTTGGTAGTACATATAGTACTCCCCTCATCGGATTCAAAGTTTACTCGGTATGTTAGTAGTACTGTTAGTACACCCCTCATCGGATGCAAAGTTTTCTCGGTCTGTTAGTAGTACTATTAGTACTCACCTCATCGGCAGCAATGGTTACTCGGTCTGTTAGTAGTACTGCTAGTACACCCCTCATCGGATGCAAATTTTACTCGGTCTGTTAGTAGTACTGTTAGTACTCCCCTCATCGGCAGCAATTTTTACTCGGTTGGGTAGTAGTACTGCTAGTACTCCCCTCATCGGATGCAAAGTTTACTCGGTCTGTTAGTAGTACTGCTAGTACTCCCCTCATCGGAAGCAAAGTTTACTCGGTTGGTTGGTAGTACATATAGTACTCCCCTCATCGGATGCAAAGTTTACTCGGTATGTTAGTAGTACTGTTAGTACACCCCTCATCGGATGCAAAGTTTTCTCGGTCTGTTAGTAGTACTATTAGTACTCACCTCATCGGCAGCAATGGTTACTCGGTCTGTTAGTAGTACTGCTAGTACACCCCTCATCGGATGCAAATTTTACTCGGTCTGTTAGTAGTACTGTTAGTACTCCCCTCATCGGCAGCAATTTTTACTCGGTTGGGTAGTAGTACTGCTAGTACTCCCCTCATCGGATGCAAAGTTTACTCGGTCTGTTAGTAGTTACTGCCCTCATCGGCAGCAAATTTACTCGGTCTGTTAGTAGTACTTCTAGTACACCCCTCATCGGATGCAAAGTTTACTCGGTCCGTTAGTAGTACTGTTAGTACTCCACTCATCTGCAGCAATGTTTACTCGATCGGGTAGTATTACTGCTAGTACTCCCCTCATCGGAAGCAAAGTTTACTCGGGCGGTTACTAGTACTGCTAGTACTCCCCTCTTCGGATGCAAAGTTTACTCTTTTGGTTATTAGTACTGCTAATACTCCCCTCATCGGATGCAGAGTTTACTCTGTCGGTTAGTAGTACTGCTACTATATCCCTTTTCGAATGCAAACTTTACTCGGTTGGTTATTAGTACTGCTAATACTCCCCTCATCGGATGCAGAGTTTACTCTGTCGGTTAGTAGTACTGCTAGTACTCTCCTCATCGGATGCAAAGTTTGCTCGATCGGGTAGTAGTACCGATTGTATTCCCCTCTTCGGCAGTAAAGTTTACTTGGTCTATTAGTAGTACTGCTAGTATTTTCCTCTTCGGCAGCAAAGTTTACTCAGTCTGTTAGTAGTACTGCTGCTATATCCCTTTTTGAACGCAAAGTTTACTCAGTCTTTTAGTAGTACTGCTACTATATCCCTTTTTGAACGCAAAGTTTACTCGGTCGGTTAGTAGTACTGCTTGTATTCCCCTCTTCGGCCACAATTTTTACTCTGTCTATAGTAGCCTACTACTAGAATTCCACTCTTTAGCCGCAATTTTCACTCTGACTAGAGTAGCCTACTGCTAGAATTCCGCTCTTCAGCCGCAATTTTTACTGTGTCTATAGTAGCCTACTACTAGAATTCCACTCTTCAGCCACAATTTTTACTCGGTCTATAGTAGCCTGCTACTAGAATTCCACTCTTCAGCCACAATTTTTACTCTGTCTATAGTAGCCTACTACTAGAATTTCTCTCTTCAGCCGCAATTTTCACTCTGACTAGAGTAGCCTATTTCTAGAATTCCACTCTTCAGCCGAAATTTTTCCTCTGTCTATAGTAGCCTACTACTAGAATTCCACTCTTCAGCCACAATTTTTACTCAGTCTATAGTAGCCTACTACTAGAATTCCACTCTTCAGCCAAAATTTTTACTAAGTCTATAGTAGCCTACTACTGGAATTCCACTCTTCAGGCGCAATTTTTACTCTGTCTATAGTAGCCTACTACTAGAATTCCACTCTTCAGCCGCAATTTTTACTCTGACTAGAGTAGCCTACTGCTTAAATTCCACTCTTCAGCCGCAATGATAACTCGGTCGGTTAGTAGTAGGACTACTGATAGTATTTCTCGTTTCATTTGCAAAGTTTACTCGTAGTAATAGATCACATATATTTAGTAGTAGTTATATAAATAGGTAGGCTAGTTACTGCTAGTTCACATATATTTCACATACAATGTTTACACATTCTAGTAATAGGTGCAACACAGATATGCAACAGAAGTTTTATTTTTATTTTACACGGAAAGTTATTTTTTTGGATCTAAAGTTGAAATTCAGTATGGAGGAGTAAGTTCTGCATCGTCCACGGAGTGATACAGTGACGTCACAACTATAGTTCCTGTTTTAGCAATCTGAACTTTAAAAACATGTCCTGAAGCTATATTGATAACTATTATTCTTGTTATTGCCAGGGAAGGTTAATTTTATATAATCTATATTGAAATATACCAATGAAGAATCCAGTCAGAATAGATTTGGTTATAATTTTATACATTTAAATACTTAGGTAATGTATAAAATTACAACCAAATCTATCCTGACTGAATACTTTTTAGGTATATTTTAATATACCATGTTTATATTTAAAACCAAATCTATCCTAACTGGATACTTTATAAATATATTTAAGTATTGGTATGCAAAAACCATAATAATTAAGCCAAAACGTTGTTTATCAAATACCTTACACAAGTAAGCTATGCGTGACGTCACTGTATCACTCCGCGTACGATGCATAACTTGGTAGGCCGACTCCGTACTAAATTTTTTGCCCAACCATAAATTCATAAAAAATAATTTTTCTTGTAAACTAAAAAAAAATTCTTGTGCATATCGTCCTATTTTGTGGTTTTAAATAATTTTCAATTTTAATCTCAGGTGGGCTTTCTATCTCACAATTACCATTTTATTTGACCATTTTGAACTCTTTAGTTGGGAAAAGTAGAGTTTAAATGAGTTTTTAATATATTGAAATATTCTGTTTCTAACTAGCCTACTCATTTAAGTTTTATTTGTTATTATTTTTTTTAATACCTGACCATAGCCTAAAACAATTGAATTATAATTATATTCTTTTTTATTAAAAAAAAAAATGTATTGTAAAAATTCATAATTTAACATTCGATAACAGTTTCACTTTGCTGAGACCGAAATTTAAAATTACATAAACTAAATAAACTTTCCCGATAATAAATGCACACACAATGATATTAGGACCTCTAAGGCGTGTTGCAGAAGAAAGTTGGCAAGAGCAAGCCTTGGGTTAGAGACAGATTAAATCCAGATTGGACTATTGTAAACTGCGTTTTTAGATTTCCAAACACTACAACTTTCTTAAAAACTAGTTTTTATGAGCAAAGGTGAAAGCTAAATTGATATAGTATCCTAATCGATCAAAAATTTATAGATTATGATGGAAACACGTTTTTAGTAAGAGAAAGTAGTTTCTTAAAATAATTTCATTTCTCCAGTTCAATAAAAGTGTATTAACTGTATCTTGTATTTCGGGGTTGTAAAGCTATGTTCGTGCCTTTGATAGTTTAGTTTAAGAATCGCAAGACGTATTTAAAATAGCATTAGATAAAATTATTACATAAGTTATAGGGACTCGGAACATGTTAAAGAAAATACAAGCGATTAATACACAACATATTAAAATTTTAAATTATACTCATGTATGATCATACATGTGCCTGTGAATTTATCGAAGGCGTTTTGAAATTGAAATTTATTTAAGCGTTAGCAGTAATGTCATTTCTTGAATACCACTGCCCATCTCAACAGCTGCGATGGAGTTTGAGGCGTTTTGAAATCGAAATTTGTTTAAGCGTTAGCAGTAATGTCATTTATTGAATACCAGTGACCATCTCAACAGCTGCGATAGAGTCCGGGGTGTTTTGAAATTGTAATTTGTTCAAGCGTTAGCAGTAATGTGATTTGTTGGATACCACTGAGTATCTCAACATCTGCGATGGAGTCCGAGGCGTTTTGAAATAGAAATTTGTTTAAGCGTTAGCAGTAATGTCATTTGTTGAATACCACTGACCATCTCAACAAACGCAATTGAGTCCGAGGTGTTTTGAAATAGAAATTTTTTTAAGCGTTAGCAGTATTGTGATTTGTTGGATACCACTGACCATCTCAAAAGCTGCGTTGGAGTCCGAGGCGTTTTGAAATTGAAATTTGTTCAAGCGTTAGCAGTATTGTGATTTGTTGGATACCACTGACCATCTCAACAGCTGCGATGGAGTGTATACCTAACTGTGTATACTGATGTGGACAAATATATCAAATCCAGTTGTTATTGGACTACTTATTAAATCGATTCTTAAGGCAGGAAATAGAGTTGGTAAATTCTTTTTGGGTAAACGTTTAGTAGGGACAGTATGAAAATTGTTGATGAAATGTAAATATAAAAAGTAGCAAACATATTTTATATTGCCCTTAGAACTTTGTTGATTTCTTAGGGCTAAAGATTTTTTCGTACTCGGGTTTACACATTTTTAACCCATATCATCATTAAAAAGTAATGTCTGGCGTCCCCCTTACTGAAAATTGTACTTTATTTTATCTGTAGTAAAGTTTTATTCAATTTTTTATCAATTAAGGTTTTCTCGTTACTGTACGTACCAGTATATTTTTTAAGAAATATTTTAAAACTGTATAGCCAATAGACAAATGGATAATGCTGACCTGGGTTTTTGACATGAGTCACCACAAGAGTTTAGCTTGTTATTAAAACCCACTATTCACTGGGTAAGAAATTAAAACCTAAAGTATTATATAAAGAGGCGGTATTATTCTTTACTATTGAAATACCTAGTTTATCAATTTTACTGCTAGCTATCCCATTGTGTACTATCATAAATAGAATGAAAGATTTTTTTACAAATAATTCTCGGTAGGCCTATGACCAAATCGTTCATATCGCCTGATTCAGTGAAATGTATGGCCTGTTTATGTTTGATTAGTTTTTCTTATCTTGACATTATTTTTGATAAAGCCAGCCTTATTTCCTTTTAAATGTCAAGTTTAACATTATACTTTGATTTTGTCATGGCAACATCACAAATATCGTATTCACAGAGGTAAGAACTGAATTAATTGTCATTTTATTACGGCAACTTTAGAAAAAAATGCACTCACAGAGGTAAGAACTGATTTATTTGTCATTTTATTACGGCAACTTTAGAAAAAATGCACTCACAGAGGTAAGAACTGAATTAATTGAACATTAAATTATGAGGCACGCCGCAACGTCCCTGACGATGATCCGCGGTGCCGCAGGTAGCCGGGGCAGGTAAAATGGGAATCCTTCCCTTAGTGGGTTTAATATAAGTTTGTTGTTTAAATAAAAATAGTTAAAACATTCAAAGAATCAGTGGAACTAAAAACTGCCAATTAATTTTGAAACTTTTGAGGCCTTGAGGGATGCCGAAAATCTGTATAAGTTAGATTGAAATCAAAGTACTATAAACATTGAAAGTATATTAGAGAACTAAGCTGCCAATTCCTCGTCTGTGTCATGATCTACTTAGGATCTTCAAATTTAATTTCAGCAAAACGTATTCTAAACTTATGCTTCCTAAGCCCCATCAAGAATTAAAGAACAAGAACTGCCATTAACATTAGGCCTACTTCTCAGGCTCAAATTCCAGATCAAACATTTGTGCAGCCCTACTTATTGTTTCTTTAAAGTAATTCCTTATTTAGTATAGGGTCGAATATTTCTCATCGAACTTGCACTTATGCGCTTGGACACAATTTTCCATTTCTGAGCATGTAAATGTTTGCTCTGACAGGTAAAATTATAACTGAAATTATTTTCTTATACAGTTCATTAGGAACTAGATAGAAACACCATGAGGTTTGTTTATAAACTGTGTAGCTAATAACATTTCTTAAAAAATAGTTGCGATTCCAGGATTGCGTTATTTTTAACTAAGTTCTTACCTACGTTTCATAGAAATATTTCCTATAGCTAGCCTATAATGTATATCCTATAACGACCATATAAAGTATTTCCTATAGTGACCATAAAATGTGTGGTCACTACACTTCTAATATTTCAACTTTATAACCTTAAGAATCATGCTCGATGTAAAAAAACTGCCACAAATATTTCCACCTCAGATTAGAATAAACTTTATAGTAAAATAAATTAAAATTTTTGTAATGTTTAAATAGTTGTAAAAACATTTTTACGTATTTTTTCCTGCATATCGAGAATAGGGTTTTATCAAATCAGTAAATAGTTTTATTCCTTTTTCACGTAGTCTTTGTTTAGATTTTATTAATATTTATTGCTTGCTTGATCTTACTCAATATCTTTTATGCTCCCCAAGTGTTCTCTTATCCTCTTTGTTTACCTTCCATTCAATGGCAGACTAAATGCCCTTTTCAGGCGAAAAAGACTTATCCATCTGAAACTTGAAACCGTTTCTAAAATTAAGCGTTTTTTTACACCCTTGAACACCTTTGTACCTTTTGACTACATAGTCTATAACCAAGTATTGTTTCTAAAGGTTTTTCAAGGACGTTTCAAACACGACAGTTGTTCCCCGATTGCTTGAGAAGAGTAGGGTTTGAAAAGCTTCAGAAGGCAATTATTTTTTACAACAAAGGGAAGGAGTGTTAGAAGAAAGGAAATGCTATCTTGATTTACTTTATATTTACTTTGCTTATAGATTCGTATTTACGTATTATTTATTCAATATTTTTATTTAATATTAATTAAAACAACCTCTTATCACAAATTCAACAATTTTTATTTAACCTAAGGTTAAAATAAAAATTATTGAATTTGTGGTAAGAGGTTGTTTTAATTAGGCTAATATAAACATTTACGCCACAGTTGCTTCAAGTTGTTATTTTTATTTAACGTTTTACTTTGTATATTCCTATGCTACAAATGCGTTTACGAGGTAATCAAGAAACTAAAATAATTCTACACGCTTCAACCTTCTGTACATTCTATCAAACAAATGTTCAATGTACCTGACCTTCTCCCGCACGCCCTGTGGAAGATTTTGGTCCCCTCTGCTGCAAAACGTTAACGTTTGATTTTAGAACTAATTGACTCTGCAGACTTAACGGTTTAAATAAATCTGCAAGGAACGTACTGGGGCACAACGTACGGTAATAACCTGCCATCAAACGTGTCTGTTTAGTGATTTTTTAGTTTCCATTAGGTATTTAGGTTCTCGCCTGTAATCCAACCCGTTTTGAAAATCCACCGGTTTCTATGAAAAGAATATTTCTGCTTCTAAGAGTTTCTTTTCTATTTTGTAGAGGTCAGTTGTCATTCTTCATTTTGGATTATAAACTCCCTTTTGTAACATCTTTAAACGTGTAGTCTATATTAAATTCCTCCCTCATTCAATTCACCTCCCCGTGCTGTCAAATTAATTTTTTCAACCCTGACTCCCAAAATACTCCCAGCTCTCGTGGCCACCAGCACACGCAAGCACTTACAAGCACAAGCTTTAATATCTCTACCGCCAATGTCTCTATCTCTTTCCAGGGGCAATCGAAAGACAGTGAAAGGAAACATTATGTGGCCCATTTACTTATTATCTATATGTCACAAATTCAAATGAAACTTTTGACATTCTCCCTGTAAGCTCTATATTTATTCGATTTTTTAATGATGATTTTATTATAATTCTCCTTCCCCTCTCATTATATCTTTCTTATTACACTTTTGCTATTATTTGCGACCAGCCTTTTTGTTAACTAAAGGTTGTTAAATTGTTAACTTACGCTTGGAGGAAACGTTTCCTAGAATGATCTGTTAACAACCTTTAGTTAACAAAAAGTCTGGTCGTAAGTAATAGCAAAAGTGTAATAAGTAATTAACAACCAGCTCGTCATGAACAGCAACAAGATTTCCATATGTCTTTCTCTTAGGAATTTTCCAGTGTTTTGTTTTATCATTAATTTACAAGCTCGGGTTTTTTTGAAGACGAGGTTTATTTTAAACTTCATATGAATTTCTGTTTTTTCTAAGATTTTGTTTCTCTATATAATTTCTGTTATTAACATTATTTCCAATTTGTTTTTTTCTTCCTTGTATCTCAATTGATTTATATAATTCTAATGACAACTAATGAACAAATGTTTCATATCGTATATTTTGGATTTATTATCCACTACTCCATGCCCTACTTTGTGTAACAAGACATGATCACAATCTTTTTAATGTCAAATGATTAACGCAAAGTAAAAATTATGTTCTCAAATATATCACTAAGTACTTAGTATTTTACATTAGAAGCATAATTAATTGTAATGTACTATACCACATCTATTTTGGAAATACCATATCTATTAAGGAAATGACATATCTATTTAAGAAATAATATATCTAGGAAATACTATATCTATTTAGAAAATACTATATCTAGAAAATACAATATATATATATAGGAAATATCTATTTAGGAAATACCATATCTATTTAGAATATACCATATCTATTTAGAAAATACCATATCTATTTAGGAAATACCATATATATATATTTAGGAAATACCATATCTATTTAGGAAATACCATACCTATTTAGGAAATACCATAGCTATTTAGGAAATACCATACCTATTTAGGAAATACCATATATATATTTAGGAAATACCATATCTATTTAGGAAATACCATAGCTATTTAGGAAATACCATATCTATTTAGGAAATGCCATACTAAATTTAGAAAACAACAGTTTGTTTGCTAGAGTAGGGCTTACGTCTTTGAAATACTAAAACAAAATAATTGCATTATTAACAAAATACCCCAGTGAGAGGAATTTACTGCGCAAATGAACGAGCTACTGGAATTTGATTAATAATAGTTGAACCTCTGTTCATAATTCTCTAAAAGTGAAGTTTTTGCATTGAAGAATGAAGATTGAACAAAGCAAGTCAGTTTTAATCTTAGGAAAGAATGTCTGGCTTGTCATTAATTACTCTCTGAGAATTACACTGCTTTTTCAAGCATGCTTTCCTTACTTTAATACGGTTCTGATATATAAAAAGAGCTTTTTTTATTTTTAAAGATGAAATATGTAAATGTTGATACCACAAATGTTTGGAAATGAGTGTCCACACTTATTGCTTCATTTTTGTCATCATTCACATTTCTAGTTGTTGAACGTTTTCTATTACCTGATTCAGTTTATGCTTTTCTGAACAGTCAACTATCCCTTCCGATACTTCTACCTGTTGAGAGTTTAAAGTTATCTATCTTCTGATACATCATTTGACTGTCCATTTTACCTTCCAATAAACGTATCTGTTGACAGTTCAGTGTTGTCTATCTCCAGACATATCATTCGACTGTCCACTTATCATTCCAATAATCTTAGTCCACCTGTTAACAGGTGAATGTTTTCTATCTCTAGACACGTCATTCGACTCTCCACTAATCATTCCAATAATTTATCTGACCTGTTGACAGGTTAATGTTACCTATCTTCTGATACATCATTAGACTGTCCATTATTCCTTCCAATAAACTTACCTATTGGCAGTTTAATGTTATCTATATTTTTAAACATCTTTTGACTGTCCATTTTACCTCCCAATAAACTTACTTGTTGACAGTTTAAAATTATCTATCTTGTGATACATCATTCGGCTGTCCACTATTCCTTCTAATAACCTCACCTGTTTACAGTTCAATTTGGTGTATTTCCAGACACATCATTCGACTGTCCACTAATCATTCCAGTAAACTTAGTGTACCTGATAACAGGTCAATGTTTTCTATCTCCAGACACGTCATTCGACTGTCCACCAATCATCCCAATAATTAATCTTACCTGTTGATAGTTTAATGTTAACTATCTTTTGAAACATCATCAGACTGTCCATAATTCCTTTCAATAAATTTACCTGTTTACAGTTAAATGTTACCTATCTTCTGATACGTCATTAGACTGTCCATTATTACTTCCAATAAATTTACCTTTTTACAATTCAATGTTGTCTATTTCCAGACACACCATTCGACTGTCCGCTAATTATTCCAATAAACTTAATCTACCTGTTGACAGTTCATTGTTATCTATCTCTAGATACGTCATACTACTTTCTATTATTCCTTCCAATAGTTAGTATTACCTATTGAGAGTTTAATGTTATCTACCTCCAGACACATGATTCAACTGTTCACTAATCATTCCAATAAACTTAGTGTACCTGTTGACAGGTTAATGTTATCTATCTCCAGACATATCATTCGACTGTCTACTATTTATTCCAATAAACTTAGTCTACCTGTTGACAATTCATTGTTATCTATCTCGAGACACGTCATACGACTTTCTATTATTCCTTCCAATAATTGATATTACCTATTGACAGTTTTATGTTATCTATCTCCAGACACATCATTCAACTGTCCACTTATCATTCCAATAAACTTAGTTTACCTCTTAACATATTAATGTTAACCCTCTCCTAGTACGTTATACGACTGTCTGCTATTCCTCCTGATAAACTTATTTTTTCCATTTTGATAACGTTTATCACAACTCCTGTAGGACAATGGCAAAAAATGGGAATCATTTTATGTTATTAAATTAAGAGGAGTTGAAAACCCTCCCTTTAACCTTTTGCTATCTAGTAAGTACTCATTAAATTTCACTTTTTTCCTTCTCATATTACATTGTTTGCTTATGAAATTTGGAGAGACGAATCGATATATAGGCCCCTATTAATTTGTAGTAAAATGTAGTGAATTGTAATAAGTGGTAAAAGTCTACTAACCAATTGAAGACAAGTGGTATGGTAGGTTTAATTGCCTTTGTTTTACCTATAAATTCATTTTAATTTGTGACATCGTCTCTTCGTTTTAAATTTGATTCCTGTTTTCTGTACGTTTTTTTTGGAAACTGCAATTAAAGCTTTTTTAATCATGATTAATTTTTATTCTTTTTTTAAAACTATGTAACTAAATGTTTAAAATTGTTTTCAGTTTCTAAAGTAGAAAGAAAGCCATAACTAAAACGCTAAATAACAGACTAAACACCAAGCTCTTAACCTCTATAAATTTGTCTCCTTTTTGAAATGCCTCCATTTAGGTAATCGGCTCTATTCAAAGTCAGTGTAAATTTATGACAAGTTGCTTCTTGTATTTTGAATGCATGGAGTGATATACATGGTAATAGAAACGTTAATTTCGTTCCTTACTAGTCGTAACATGTTTTTATAGTAACAGATGGCCTTGACAGTGTTCCATAAAACACTTTTTGACAGCGTAAATTGTCAAGTAAATCCTCCAAAGCAAACTATCTCCATTCAAACCACAAATAAATATTCATAACGATTATTGTTTCCAAATAATATTCAAACTAATTGCAAACCGCTTTATTACAGCCCATAACGCTTCACAAGTGCTTTGGATTCGCCATAAAATTATAAAAATTAATTAACAGATCGTAAATACGTCCCTCGGCCCAGTCCATTGTCTCCAATTAAGAGATACTATAAATCATATTTTATCAACAAGCCTATAGTTTATCAATGACGCAGCCAACTATAATTATAGATTCTGAATGGCCGGCCAAGTCCTCACCCACGCCGCTTGTCGTTTCTGAAAAAGTATGTTTGGAAAACTTTTAATTAGTTGGATAATTTTTTTATTAATTTTTCACATGTAATATCTAGTCAAACAACTTTTAAAACCATCTATTTTACGGATGACACAGTTCTGTTGACTAAATGTTTTCAAACATAAAACAATTATATCCAGTTAGTAACTAGCACAAGAGATCACACCTGTGCTAAGTACATAAAGAAAGCATAATTTAACTAAACATAAAAGCATAAATTTATAACTAAAACTTTATTATTTCTAACTTGTTCGCAGTTAGATAGAATTCAGCCGTGACAATTACTTTAAAATTTTAAGGAGCTTGCAGTTAAAAATATAATAAATCTAAGTAGCTAAAAGCAATATATTGCTGTATATATATTTTCATAGGCTCAAATTAGTGCGACTATATTTAGGGTCTATTTGTTTTACAGTATTGGTCTGTTTTGCTATTTGTCGACAAAATTATATAATACAAATTTTATTTAGACAAAAATAAAATTATACTTTGCGTTTAATTGAGTTATATCCAGTTTTATTGACAAACTCACTCTAAATGTTTTGCAAATTATAGCCTTTATTATTATTAATTCTGGAAAAGTGAATAAATACTCCCCAGTGAAACTTGAAATCACTAAAATTGTTTTAATTACATTGTAACGCCTCTCAGCCACATTGTGAACAAGCCGATCACAGTTTTAATTTACAATGTGTGTTTACAACTTTCACTCACATTTTACACAAGCCTGGTAACACACAAGCTTTGCGTTTCGTATTTTGGTAGCGCTGTCCGACCAGCATCGCGGGGTACCATGGCAACAGCCATTAAATACGCAGCTGATTGGACGCAAACAAATTTATTTTATACATACATACTACCTGGCTACTAAAAAAGGTAAAATAAATTTTCATAACTTAAACATTTTTATTAGGGTCAAGCGTTCACTGAACTTTTATTTTAATTTGCAGATTGTGCTTGGTTTAAAAAAAACACAGGCTTGATGTGTAAAAGGTAACGTAGATTATAGACTTTATAAACTTAGTCATTATAAGAGTAATCTATACACTGACTCTACAATATACCGTAAACATGAAAATTATCAATAACCTATATAGGTCGTTGTAGTAAGATTTAATATTTAAAATTAAAAGTTCTAAAACGACTAAGTAGGCCTAACACTGCACTATTTTGTTATTATACCTATTAAAGTCAAATGTTTAAAAACAAAAGAATAAATAGGCTACAACTCACAATTGTAAAAACGTTATTATCAGACGCGTTTCAATGTCATTATGTCATCTTCAGTGATGTTTCACAATTTTAACTTAATTAAAAAAACTGAACATAACCTATAATATTTTAACAAATGTAAGAACCGGATCTGAGCTTTGCCAAATTTACAACCACGGCTGCTAATATATTTACATTGAATCACATATGATAATTATTAATATTTAATTGTGATTAACCTATAATATTAATAAAACGTAATATTAACAAAATTATTTAAATCATTTTAAAAAGATAATATTTAACATTAAATTAATTTGCAATAATATTGACTTTTGAAATGGTCGTAATTCATTATTAACAATTTAATTTGAATTCTATTTATAAATAAAGTTTCCGATGCATCAAGTTTATTAAAATTTATCACATTTTTTAAAAGGATAACGTTTTTACTTTTAAAAATGTGTTTCTCGTTGAAACAATGCTCTGCTATAGCTAACTTTTCAGGCCTAATATATTTAGGCCTAAAATGGGAAAAATGTTGTTTCGCTCTAACTTGTATGTTTCTTTTAATTTATCCAATATATTTCATCTGGCACATTTCACACTGCAAACTATAAATTCCCGGTTTATTTTCATTTTTTATTATATCTTTCTGGTTCCCTAATAGACTTTCTAGGTTAGTTCTTGTAACTAACGTTACTTTTACGTTACTGTTCTTCTCCATAGCTTTTTTAGCAAAGTTAGATAAAGGTGGATGGTAAGCTAATCTAATCCATTTTCTTTCCTCTCTATTTTTTTAGAAACGTACAACTTGAATTATTAGTTTTCGTCTGTTTCATTTTGTTATGGATGTTATTTATCAGCGATTCATTATATCCGTTTAATTTTGTTATGGATGTTATTTATCAGCGATTCATTATATCCGTTTAATTTTGTTATGGATGTTATTTATCAGCGATTCATTATATCAGTTTAATTTAGCTACGACCTAAATATAATTTTAATTCTTTTAAATAATGTTCTTTCGAAAAGAGGCAGAGTACTTAATCTATGTATCATAGAGTTAAAACTAAGAAAGGCTTTTCCTTTCTCTGATGTGCTTCAGTATGGAAGGAATTTTTAGATGTGTATCTATTTGTATGTGTAGGTTTTCTATTTATATTAAATTTTAAATTATTATTTCTAGAGACCAGAACATCTAAAAACGGTAAACCTCCATCATTTTCAATTTCTACGGTAAAAGTTATGTTTTTATGAAAACTATTAAGCTCGTTGCAAAAATCTTCTATGCTGTGATTGTTATTAAAGGCTGCAAAAATATCATCAACATAACGTACCCATACTCTAGGAAAATAGACCAGCTTCTCTTTAACTTTCATTTCAAAATATCCCATACAAAAAATTAGCTAAGGAACTTGATAATGGATTTCCCATAGCGGAACCATCATTTTGTGCATAGTATTTATCGTTAAATTGGAACCCGTTTTACGCCATACATAATTAATAAGTAATATATATTCTTCAATTTCATTCATATCTAAATTTAATTGCTTTAACCATTTTCTAATTATGTCAACAGATTTTGAAATTGGTACACTTGGATAAAGAGATACTACGTCAAATGAAACTAAATATTCTTCTGGTAATAAAGAAATGCTTTTTACTTTATCGACGAATTCATAAGTATTTTTAGCATATACGGAGGAGGTGGGCTCTTCTTGTTAAATATGTTGGTGAATTTATACCAGATATTATTGGTCGCATTTTCTTACCTTCTTTATGGGCTTTAGGCAAACAATATAATTTCAGTGTTTGCGGGTTGGGTACTGTTAATTTTTTTCTAAGGTCATCGTTAATAACATGTGGTCATATTTTCAAAGTATCATTTATAATCTTCCCAATAAAAGTCCTACTTAATATTGAGTATGGTCCTTCCTCCATGGTTTTTCCACATTTTTTCTATACTCTTGTTTATCCACAGGCCCTAATAACAATAGCGTTATTTTTATCTGCTTGCAAGTAGTAGACATTTTTAATTTTTAAATCTTCAATAATCTTGTGGTATTATTGAATGTTAAATATTATATTATCTTTAAATTTAAAAAAAGGTACTAAAAGAGTTAACACTCACCTCAGTGTCTGCTTGTCTCACAGATTATCTAAGAAAATAAAATTTGAATATAGTGTAAAAAATAAATTTCCAATAAGTTAACTATTTTTGCGGGGTTGCAACGAAAGGTCTTTTTTTAATATTTTTTTTTTTTTTGGTATTTTTAATACAAATTAAAAAAAAATATGTTTTAATAATTTTTTTTATTTTATAACTAAACCATGTCCATTTTCTCGGTTCTTCAAATAATTTTTTATTCTAAGCACAAATTTGGGGTTTCAAGGTTTAGCCTACCGTCATTTATATTAGTTTCCTTAAGAACTATGGAAAATATAGAAAAATAAACCGTATTCTAGTACATTATTGTAGGTGTCGTAACTCAATGTATATCAAAACATTAAAATATTTAAAACAAAAAAGATATTATGATAATTTAATTTTATTAATAGGATACTTTATAAATCCTTTACACAAGAAATAGTACAACATTACGGTTGCCTACACCCCTTTGTGCTTTTCACATTAAAACACATCCAAAATTCACTGTTTAATCAATGTTTTTCACCACCCTCCAACTCTACCCCTCCCGGAGATAACTGTTTCCATTGTTTTAATTAATGTACGTCTGTAGAACGTCTTCCAAGAGCTACATATTCTCATGGCGAGGTTAAATTTCCTCTCATCCTGTATGTTACACGGATGTTTAATTTATTCACAAATCCTCTCGCTTCCATAATTTCAGAGGTCTTATGTGAATATCTTTATGTTTTTTATACATGTTTGCTGATAGGTAAAGTCTATTAATCAAAGGTAATCTTTAGGTGTTTTCACTAGCTTTTCAAATCATAATACAATTAATGTTCGTATTTAAAAGACATCCATTTCTGCCGCGCCCAAGAAAAGCCTGTAGATGTGTTGAGCATAAAGTTTGCAGAATGACACTGAGCCGGCACGCTATGCTGCGTGTGTAGGACAGGCGGACTTGCATAATGCTAGGCTGGATCTGGCTGAGTTATGGATATTAAATGCATTCATTAAATCACGCCTCCGCTACGAAGAACACGGCTGGAATTGCACTCTAACTAAAGCGACCTTTCCAGATCGGACTGTTGGCGGAATTGCTGGGTATGTTACATAATTTATAAATTGTAGGCATGATGGCTAACATTTGTTTAACAACGTGCTGAAACTCTTACAGGAGATTTTCTTTATGAAACAGATTTGAAAGGAGATTTCCTACCACAAATGGAATATAAGCAGAAGGGAATTGAATGGACCTTTTTAGAGGCCGAAGCTAATTGACCGATTTTCGTTCTCCTCCAGTTAAAAATTATTTATAGGCTAAGAATTGCGAAACTGTGTTCTGGGTTTGATGAATAGCTGCCTAACATGCAGTCCTACCATTTTAAAAAATAATTCACAATACAAATTTATTGCTATTTTCTTATAAAATTCAGATTTGTGTAAAATAGAATTGTTTATAGAGACTATGGTTAGATTAAGTGTAATCGTAACTTATATAAGGCAATCGTATTAACATTAATTACTTTTTAAATTGCTCTTCCTATTTTTTCAACCTTAGTGGGAAACCATTTTCACTCCTTAATCAGGCCTACATTTTTAAACGAAGTTTTTTTACTATACCTAGTTTATATATTGTAAAGAATATTCCTTTAACTCTAAACAAATTTTATAATTATATAGAAACGTTTTAAAAAAATGTTTATAATAATTTTTGTATTATTAGTTTTCTGTAGATCTCGTTGATGTAAACTTTTATTTTGATCTAAGCAAAAAAGTACTTAGAGCGCTGTATGGGTTATAACCTTAAGGTTACTGGTTCTATTCTACTTGTGAAACCTACATATGGTCAAACCTAGATTAGTAACATCAATTAAAGGAATTTGCTGGCTACCATTATCATATGACTCATGTAAGTCTAATCTCTCGCATACCCTGTCCATGGATTCTACTAAAGGGTATTACATTTACCATCTGAGTTACGTTTCACCTCCTTTCCGCAAATATAACAAAGATTGTTTCGGATCAGCCTTTTCTTAAATTCTCCGGTTCAACAAATAGAGATAATTTACAAAATTCTTATTTTTTTATTTATATCCATGAGCTTTAAATTGCCTTTAACGTTGTTTTATTAGCCTTGTTTAATTTGTATCAACCTTTCTCTGTCTTCTAGTCGTCCTTCTTTGTAATTAATTCAACCCGATATGATTTATTTAATCATGTTTTTTTTATAATTCTGTTCAGTTTAATCCACCTTTTCTTCAAACTTCATCTCTGGCTAAACAGTTTTGCTACACATCTGTCTACAGAACACGTGTTTGTACTCTGCAATACGAAATTTCTTTAATGTAGTTATTTTTTTAATAAACGCAGCAAATATCTAGCATAAGCATTGCCTTAAAACGTTTTGATCATTTGAATTAACATATTTACATCAATGTTAATAATTATTTTTTTGTATTTTTTTAAAATGAATTCACCAGTCTACTTGAATCTCTACTCATCAGTTTTTTAAATCTCCTTTCACTACTTCAGGCTATTTTATATGATTCTTATCTCTCTTTTAACCGTAGGATATGTGCGCCGCTTTAGGGTATTTGAAATAAGTTTGCTAAGTATGCAACTAAAACGGTATTTGTGGTATAGGTGCAATTATGGGGCTGTAGCAGTTGCGATTTTATTTAATCAGTTTTCTTTCTCTTCCCACAAAGACGTTTTTCCACACTTTTTTTTTATCCACCCATTTCATCACCTAGGCATTAATAAACTGGAGAGTAAATAAACAATTGTAAGTTATAGAAACAATTCATTGATCACAGTGGCAATATTACTCGTGATACAATTAACAAAAAAACCAATGACCACAATGTAAAGAAACAATTAATATAACTACACATAGAAATAGTTACACGTAGACCATAATTATATAAATTTAAGCTCTATAATTCATTGTTTAATATATAAAGCAATTAATTGGATGTTGTAATTTAGCAATATTCAACTTGAAAATGGTTGAACAAAAATACTTGAATGATTCAAATGTAAATTTTATATTTACATTCCTTATTTAAGTTTTGTCCCTTTCATCTAAATCGAGGGAAAGGATCTTCGATTCGCTATTGTTCTCAGCACAGCGGTTTCGTTCTCATTTTAAAGAAGTCTAGGGTTCAATGCAGACAGGATTATTGAAGTGAATTTCTCTCAATTGGTCGTAACGTGCATCAACAAGTAAATATTATTTTTCAAAGGGTATCGTACTTCAAAGTGCGTGATGAATAAGAGAAATGAACAAAGCGCACGTACGACTCTTAGGGTCTATCGTTTCGTATGTTTGCTAATGCTTATTACAACTCCGAGGTGTGACGAAAATGTTAAATGTTACGCAGGTGTAAATATGTTAGAAAACGTCAAACTATGTGTTCAATGGGAAAATTATGTGCTATAATTACTTCGTATTTGTACCTATTTTACAAGAAACCAACATAATAAGAAAATTAAAAATGTACGTGTCGTATTAAACCTTAATATATCGTAGTAGAATATATTTATGTAATCAGTGCCTTAGATCAAGACATTATCTGGTTATAGTCTGTTGCTGCGTGTGCGTGCGTGAAAAGGGGCTTCCTAATCTCTTTGACGCCTTCACTGCTTGGACAATGAATCGTCATGGACCAGGTTACTCCATTTACATTATTCTCTTTTACAAAGAATTTTCACCCACGCTTTTATTTAGGTATAAACCACTTCGTCCGTTCTGTAGGTTTATAAAACAAATTATTTTTTATAAATGGGCTCTAATTATAAAAAAAATTTATCATTAGGCCTAAAATTTATAATAAACCCAAGTCTAATGCAAAAATAATAAATAAATCTAACACTAAAATATAGTCTAGTCTTATAATTTAATCTTATATAATATCCTAATAATAACAATGTTTTTGTAGTGTGCCCATTGGTTTATTAATAATTGTATTAATAATAATGTTGCAACTGTAATCGATGAATTATTTTCTGTCACAATTAATTACTTACTCTCCATTTTATAAATGGCGTCATGCAAATTACATTTAAAACAGCACATTTTCTCAGTACAGTTCTTGCTTGGTTAGCGTGCTGCACCTAGGTCTAGCCACTTACCTATCGATCTACTTTCAGTTCATTTCGCAGGAAATTAAGGCGGGGCACTTGATTTTGCTGAATTTCGCTATTCTCATATTTAATGAAAAGTGAAATACTGTATACACTTTGTCGAATTAGCTTACAGAGTTGGGTTTAATTTAGGACATTGTTACAGTTTGGTTGAACATTTTTTTTTTAGGAAATCATGTGTTAATTACTTTCTAATGTTAATAAATAATAAATACACAAAAACCTCTTAACCACAAACTTTCTTTAATTTACCCTAATGTACATTTCAGTTACAAAGTGACCATCCTCAGAGGGATAACATACAAAGACTGTTTGAGTCTTTGTATGTTATCCCTCTGAGGATGGTTACTTTGTAACTGAAATGTACATTAGGGTAAATTAAAGAAAGTTTGTGGTTAAGAGGTTTTTGTGTATTTATTATTAAATTCAACCACAGTATATTCCTAATAAATAGTAACTTTTTAATGTGTTTATCTTGAATATATGTTTGTCAAATTCTTTATAATTATTTATTGATTTCAATAACAGTCAGTAGAGTGCCTTAAGGTAAAGGAAAGCTCCTTTAGATCATGTTTTATTGTACAATATAAATGAAAATCCAAAAAAATATTTCGCGAACCATGACTAATCCACATTAATTTTGTGTCATAATATAGTCATGCTTGATGGTCTACAACATTTATTATAAACAATTTTTACCTACAATTATATCAAATAAAATACTAGGCAGGTTTGTTCTTAATGATGTGGGTTCGGGTTCATCACGATAAATAAAAGCATGAGATAAAAATTCGTTCCAGAATCATGACCGAAATTAACTTATTCAGGGCAAGTTCTAAAACAAAGTTCGTCCTGAAATAATCGCTCAAACAAAACATACAAAGCGACTCGTGAGTTTAGGACTAGGTAAATTTCTAGCAGAAGGAAAAACTGATCGATGTTACATTAAATACTTATCACAGATTTGCCGATTACCTATTCAACAATAACGTTTTGGTTGTTCAAACGATATTTATGTAAGTATTTTCTACAGGTTTGAAGAAAAGATCTTTTCATCTGATAATACAGTGTGTGTAAACTGGATTCATTGGCTATGAGTATTTGTCAGGCAAGAATTGTTTCTGCATTTAGATTCAGTTTTAGAAAGTAAGCTCTGAGTTAGCGACAACTTGTAGGCTTCCCCAAGAAAATCTTGTACACATGAAGTCATAGCGTCGTTTTTAATAGCAGTGCTGATCACGTGTTAATAGTGAAGTCATTTTTTTGTTTATATTCTTCTGCGTTTAAGAATTATTATTTTCTTTAGTAAAGGTAAAATTAAACTATCAATTATAAGTTACGGCACTAAAAAATTTCAGAGATTTTTGTCTTAGTTTTACTCGGTCAGTTTATTTTAATTTAGAGAAATTAATAATGACGTTTAATCATGTTTTGGATGTAATCGTACACGTAAAAATTATATATAACAGTTTATAAATCTTTATAGCATTTGGAATAGACTTACGATAAATATAGGATGCAATTTTAGAATTATTTGAAATAAATCTAACCTTGTCCTATTTTATGATAAATGAAAGACCTTCTAAAAAATTATTAAGACTATGAATCCTTTGCTATAAAGATAAGCAACAAAATCAAGATACAAGAGTAGGCTATACGTTCTGAGGAGAATATTTAATAGATCCTGACAGATTTTAAAATTTCAAAACAAAATACATTATAAATAATGTTAAAAGGTTAAATTAAATATAACTTTAGATTGCCTTCATTTTATACTTTTAATATGTTTTGCGAGAGGCAGATTAGATCTTAGCAAATTTGACCGATATTGCCATGAAGGAAGGCAATGTGGTATTACGCTTCAACCTCCCACTGTAACTTAGGACATAGGCCTATTTCTTATTTACCCATTCACACAGGGTTAGTCGATCTGTGTACTAGAAAAACACAGAAGAAATTCATTTGGGTTACTAGTAATCGAATGCAGGACTTATAAGATAGTAGTCATTACTACACCTGTTTACTAATTTTATATTTACACTTGTATTTTACACATATTTTATATTACACAGCGGCATTATTGCAATCACTTTATTGTAATAAAATTACCTTCTTTGTGTTACAGGTAAGACACAGTTGGTGTTTCATACCAGAGTAAGTAAACTCTTAATATATATTTAATAAATTTATTTTCTGACTGAACTGTAGTAATGTATACTCTCTTTTAAATATGATTAAAAGTATGTGATATAATTTATTTTTACCTTACTTTTGATGCTCTCTTCAAAATGTTTATCCAGAGGTTAAATGTTTGATCCCATTCGAGAGACTCTGGGTAGCTGGGTTAAATGTTGATCCCATTTAAGTTTATTGGGTACGTTAGGGAAGTTTTTTTAGGCACACAAATTTTGTCTAGACAAAGGAGTTAATTTATACCCTTTATTAAAAGATTCGTTTAGGATTTCTCGTTTGTATTTTTATTTCTGCCCTAGATTGACATGGTGTGTGTTTATCATAACGATGCACTATTCGAAGATCATTCAAGTCTCCTGAAACTTTAATTCAAGTTAAACAGTAGTTCTTATAGTGGCCAGCTTTATCTAAGGACATCCTCCTGTGTGATGCCCTACAATCATACAAAAATCAATCAAAAATCCTACAATCACCTACGCAGTAATTTCTAATCGACTTCTTGACCAAACTCCCCCAAATACTATAACTTTACTTTTTGAGAACTATTTTTCCTGTGTTTACTTGGTTACACTCGTTTGTCTTGTTAGTTCTAACATTACTCGTGATCTTCAAACACATCAGCCCTCCGAAGTAATCAAGTCCGACAACGCTGCATTTGCTACTTCATGTTATACTTTAAACATTTTACTTTTGTGAGGTAGCAGGTAGACATCTTCTCTCCGGTTGAGAGCAGGATTACTTCAGTTAAGAGAATTCTCTCTATACGCTGTGACATAATTTTCCTTTTATTTCCAGTATTCTAGGATTATTTTATTCATTTTTTATTCCTACCTATCCAACTACCCTTTCTAATCCTTCTTTTTAAACAGATTGTAAAGGTTAGACTTCTCTTTATGATTTTATGTTTAATTTTTAGCCTTGCTGGCTGACGCCATTGAAGATACAGAAACATTATAGTACCAGCATCTTCAGGAAAATAATTCTCATTAATAATTCATCAAGAATTATTTTCCTGAAGATGCTGGTACTATTTTATCGGCGAAAAGCTTTGAATAAATATATTCATTAAAAGTATTCTTGTTTTTGAAATATTTTTAATTTATTAATTATATTACAAGAAAACATATCACCATATTTAATATATATATATATATATATATATATATATATATATATATATATATATATATATATATATATTCTTGTTCAAATTTTCAATCGTTAATGAAATACTTTTTATTCATCCACTCAAGTATAAAGTTGTAGTGGATGACACTACATGTTAATACAGTTTTTTAAAATACAATTCCATAATTAAATGTAATGAATTAATTTTAGTTTTATATGGGGGTAAAACTTTTCACAAAAGAGGGAAGCTATGCAATAATAAAAATACGCATTTTTAACAAACGTACCTATTAAGGTAGGCAAACAAATTAGCCTACTTATTGAAGAAGCCTATCATTCTTTGTCCATTATTTAAATAACGCGCGCGCCCACACACTCGCACACATTATATGTAACATATTAGGCTACATATTTATACTGCTTGATGGTACAGCTTAAATGTCCTTATTGATTGAAAGCAAGCCGATGGGAAAGCAGGTGTGTGTTGAAAGGTCGACATCCAATGAAATATCCCCTTCCCAAACGATTGTATCGTTCGCATGGATCATTTTGTGAACTCTACCTTCCTGCAAATGGTTCGCTTCTGGTCTGTAAATATACTAAGCTAGATAGCTTTGTTATAGTAAATAGCTGGCAATATCTCCTGTAGGTTTACGGAAGTTTTAGAATCGTTTAACAGCTAAAGAGTTTGTTTTAAGGGTTGAAATTTAAACCTTTTTATGGTATTGGCTTGTTTCTATCCTAAACTAAATTCATGGTGTTATTGTTTTCTAAACATGTTTTTATTGTTTCAAAATAATTGTTTTATGAAACAAACATTCTGGTAATTTTTGTACATTACAGTCTGTTGCACATTACATTATTGAAATTTGCACTTGCTTCAATTTGATTTAATAACAAACAAAAGCAACGTTATTAACTCAATGTAATTTTAAATCGCACACGGACCTCCTCCCTCCCCATAAACACATGTCGAAATAGGACTGTACCTCAAAGGCTTTCTGCATTTAATATACCTAATCAATAACGTAAAACATGTTTAAACGTAACGTGTCAGATGCAGAAATGACACAATAATTGTGTATCATCTGGAACATAACGTTTACGTATAGGCCCTATTCATAGAACCCCTTTAGACTATAACAACAAACAAATCCTGTTACAAAAAAAAAAAATAATAATAATAAAAGGGGATATAACCTACTATTTCGTGCGGAATACTACAAGAAACTCATCAACTCAATTTTTTGTTTTCGTTGTTTTCTGTGTACATTTCTTTGTTTATACATTTATTAAACATAGAAAAAACAGTAAAGTATGGGATTATTTTCTCTGTAAGAATTAAACGCTAATCATGGTTGGCTTTGCTGACATTGTTGCAGTACAAATCTGGAAAATAGTGATTGACTCTTTGAGTGTGTTGTTGATGACAATCAATCCCGCGAAAACGTTGTGAAAGAGGATGTTTATCTCAAATAAACAATGTTAACAATCATTTATTAAATTAAAGAGTGTAAAAGCATTTTGTAACAAATACACATATTTTTATGGAGCTGCTCCCTTAAGAAAATATTTAACACTAATTTTACGTTTGCTATGAATTTTCAAGTTTATAAGCTTCCTTGTCCTTTCCTCGCCTCATCTAAATAAAGTAGGCGTACGTTGTTTTCCGTTGCCATTGATGCCGTCTATGGCCTTGCTACCATACAATGAAGACTTTAACAATATCAAGGACATGTACTTCTTTAAAACGCAGTATTCTTATAGCTGATATGATGGTCAACCCACCCGTACTCGTGGTTGCCAAAGATGCACAAAAGATCTATCCGAAAAACGCCTGGCCTTCCATTCCAAGCTCTCTCTAACCCTTTGTTGAAGGAAAAGCCCTCCATTTTATACTTGTTTTTTGAAATATTAAACAGTGCACTTACTGTTAAACTATTACCTGTTATTACAATAAAAATATTGAAAAGAACCCCAATACCACAAAAATAATCAAAAATAACAAATAAGACAAGTTACTTAAGATTAAACCCTTATGTACATTTCGATGACCATGTCATCATCATCAGAGGGTCTTGTTAC
The DNA here is from genome assembly GCA_036971475.1 of Prosapia bicincta. Classification (NCBI taxonomy): domain Eukaryota; kingdom Metazoa; phylum Arthropoda; class Insecta; order Hemiptera; family Cercopidae; genus Prosapia; species Prosapia bicincta. Next base: position 37,620,689 of record JBAIZL010000003.1, read on the forward strand.
AAAACACAATCTAGCTCACAAGAAGTTACAAACTAGAATGATTCATCACATCATTCTAGTTTGTAACTTCTTGTGAGCTAGATTGTGTTTTGTAACAAGACCCTCTGATGATGATGACATGGTCATCGAAATGTACATAAGGGTTTAATCTTAAGTAACTTGTCTTATTTGTTATTTTTGATTATTTTTGTGGTATTGGGGTTCTTTTCAATATTTTTATTGTAATATATTGTACCACTGTGCTCTTGATATTGTGTATTACCTGTTATTAAAATAATGTTTCATTTAGAAAACCAGAATAAACTAGCCTAGTAAAGAAAGTATGTAATCGCATATAACAGGACGATATTGAAAAAATAAGACTAATCATATTTTTAAGAATTGTATTTCTTACCGAAAGTAGGCAACTTTAAAGCGTGAAAAAGTAAGGTCTGAAGTTTGCTGGTGTCATCGTAGAAAGGCTTAGACGTTCGAATAACATGTATTTGGTGTTAACAAATGGAATGTAGGCCTCCTTGTAGAACACAAGTTCCTCAAATAGAAGACCGCAAGAAAAATAGTAATTTTATAGTAAGACTGTAAACAATTTTTAATTTCTCAGTATAAAACAATTTCCTGAATGAAAACATTTTTCGTAACGGAATGCTTATTTTTATATTTAAATGATTCAAATAAATAGGCTTATTTTTTATGTTTTCAAATAATAAACTTCGAAAATAGAATATACTGTTAAGAAGATAGTAAATTTGGCAATGTTTTTCGATTTGTCTATGTCAACGCACAAAAAAGGTTGCGGTGACAACAGGTTTATTGGGATACTCGCGCCCAAAAACAATAAATTTTAGCAAGACAAAGCTAAGAATTTTGGCAAGCTTAAGGAAACATCTGGCGTAGTAAAATTTTGCTTTTGGCTAATATAAGAAGGACGGTAGCCGTTTTATTTTGTCTGAAATGGTAGTAACAATTTTTAAAAATATACACACCATATATTAATATAAGCAACGTTACTTCAATGTTTATAGTTGCATTAAAAAAAAAACTTTGTTAAGTTTATTAGAAAGTATGCGGAAAGAATTTGATTCCATAAAGAAATTAAAAATGACTTGTTTTGTATATTTTATTGTTTTATTTGTTTGTACTGTTTTATTATTAAATTTAAAAAAGTAAGATTTAAGCACCATTAAGTATATTCTAGAGTCAGTTGTTGCCATGTATAGTAAATGTGATTGTTGGTACAAATTATTCCAACAATTTGTTTTAAAAAGTATTAACATTTTAATAAACAATTTGTTTAATTTAATTGTAAGTAAACATATTTAAACTTTTTGTATGTTTTCTTTACAGAAATTTTAAAGTTAAATTTAAATTGTTGGAAAATGGAGATAATTTATAGTCTACTAATTTAACCCCATAGCTCAGTCCTTTGACATAGAAATTGTTAAATGTATCAATTTATGTGTAACTAATAATAATATTGTGTACGTAAAAAGTTGGTATTACAGTGGATTTAAATACATTATTCGACTTTTTTCAATTACACATTTCAGTTAATAAAAGCTTTCGATTAAAAGAGAAGATATTTATGATGTCTGACTACATTATGATATCTAATAGCCTAAATGTGTAATGGACTTTTAAAATTGTTGGCTGCTTTTAAAGAGACAGTCGCTTATTCCTGAGAGAGTTTTTTTATACTCTCTTCTGATACAGTTTACTTTCCTCTTTACCTAATACTTATAACTGAAAGGAATTTAAATTTAATATCCTTAGATGAGTGTTTTTCTCTTTTTAGGATTCTTTTCTGTTGCGTTGTGTTTAAATATGTCAGTTTATATGAGTGTACCTATTCTTTTGACCGATATTGGCTACAATCTTTAATATTCTACAAAGATTCTATAAAGGAACGCATAATAAATTATTACTAAACATATAAAAAACACTAAGCATTTTGTAAGGCTTAACACCATGGCTTAACGAGAGACGTAGATCTTTTTCTAGGCTCTGGCTCATTCACGTTTAACATTTTTGAATTTTTTTTGGTATCCGTTTTGGGAACTTAGGTAGTTATTTCGTATTATAAAATACCCTATCGTTCACTGGTAGATTAATTTTATTTATATTTCTACTTCTATTAAGAATAGTAGGGCTACACATGGATACTTTAAGACTTTCACTTTATACCGGAATACGTTAACCCTTCGAAACCTTCTACAGAAATTTCTGGTAAACCCACTATTGAGCAATGGGTAAATCTTTTGTTTTGGTCACTTGCCTAGCCCTGAGTTTAACACACCTGCTTTACTATCTGTTCACATTAATAGCTATTTCCTAATTTTAGTGTGGTCGCTACAATACTCCCTTACCAGTGACGTAGTCCGATAACTACAACTCTAACACAAGTTATTACATTGGTACAATGACTAACTTATAAACATAATGAATCTTGTTAATTTTTGGTTAGGCCACACCTTGTGATAAATTACTTATTATCTGTTTACTTAACCAAGAAGAATGTAAAATTTAAACTTCTCATAGGTCTAGTATTTTTTTAATGCCATTAATATTAATTCATTTTTAAAAGACAATTCCTTGAGAGTTTGATGGCACATATGCCACACATAAAATAACTGCATAACAATGGCACATATCACTTAATAGTACAATATCACATAACTATCTGTTTACATTAATACCTGCTTTCTAATTTTAGTGCGGTTGCCACAAAGTAAAGCGATTGCCACAAAGTAAAGCGGATGCCACGATGTAGGCTACTTAATACTCACAAAACAAATAATAAAATCTTTGAACATTATGTTAAAAGCAATTAAATTTGAACCGGATTCAACACCGCTTGATTTTTTCAATTTTAAAATAAATTTGTGTTTTTCCTTATCTATTATTTTCTTAACTAACGTTTTATCCTGCATTTAAAGCTGAAGAAATCTATAATTTTGAAGAACAAATACCACTTTCCTACATTTAAAAGTCATGATCTAATGCAAAAGGTTAATCGAATGGTATTCTCACGTTTTAGCGACGGTTTATCGGGTTGATTTATGTCATGGGACACAGGTTTGTTGGAGTCTAGCAACTAGAATATTTTCTTCTTCTGCCCTTTGTAAGTTGTCTTGGAATACGCATGAGAGGTATATAACTTTAGTATTAAATTATTTACACACTACCTGCTTTATTCATTTCCCAATTTATATTTCTGTAGTTCTTGGACCAAACTTCTGAGGAAGAAGGAATATATTTTTGAAATTATTTTTTATAGTTAAATGCCAAAAAAATTGCCCTAAAATCTCAGTAAACACCTGTTTAAATTAACGTGTAATTAATAGAATATATGTTAGTAAACCCATCCCTAAATGAAGGCGACTTGGTGAGGTAATATTTACAGTTTTATTAATGTTTGCTAAAATGTACAATTTCTATTTAAAAAATCTTAGAAAAACCATTAAATTTTTATAAATAAAATGTTTTTTAAAGTTCTCACTTCTGACCGTGCATGTTTAATATTTAATACGTTTTAGTAGTGTAAAAATATACTGATACAAAATATAACCTGCATATTTAATTTTAAATAATAAAAGGAAGCCCAATAATGTATAGTCTACGTTGTAAAAATAAACTACAATCTAAAATCTACATTAATTGAATGTATTCAATCTCTCTCTCTCTCTCTCTCTCTCTTTCTCTCTCTCTCTCTCTCTCTCTCTCACTCTGTCTCTCTCTCTCTTACTCTGTCTGTCTGTCTGTCTGTCTGTCTGTCTGTCTGTCTCTCTCTCTCTCTCTCTCGCTCTCTCTCTCTCTCTCTCTCTCTCTTTTCATATCTGTTGTTACCTTTAAAATAAAGAGAATGTCTCACTAGAGTTAGACCACTAAAATCGGTTTCTCTAGGTTATTTTTACATATAACCATTAGACAAATATAATTGCGGCTTTATTGTTCTTAAATTGTTTAGGGAATATTATAAATATTTTCGATATCTCTAGATACATGTAACATTAAAAACAAGTTTATGAGTTAGCTTTTAGACTTTCCATTATAGGCCTACTCTAACTTATATTTTTAGCCTCACAATTTTTTTTTTATTTTGTATTTGTTTATATTGATATACTCGGCTTTAAAATGTTATGCAATTTGGGTACATTTTTCTTCAAATGCATTTTAGTTTAATGATTATTCATAAATGAAACTGTACATTTAGTATATTTCGTAAATGGCAGTTCGTATGACAGCTATATTCGTGTGAGTGTGAACTACAAAGTGACAGAATTACAAAACATACCGCCGTTTTTCAATACTACATTTATTCATTATATCTGTTCCGATATAAATATTTTTTGTGTTTTATGTGATTATTTTTAAAAATATCAGCAGCGGTTTTTAAATTTAAAAGTCTCTAAATACGTTAATATGTAAGTAACATTGTAAAATAACATTTCACTGTAGAAATATGAGACTATTTAAAACCTCATATTAATTGTAACTTAAAGGGAAACGATTTTTCCATAATCCTATTTTACTAATTGTAAATAAAAATCTGGTCTTGTGAATAACATCTCAAAGAACAATTATTATAATAAAATATTAAATCTAATTTTTGTCGAATATTCCGTCAAATTTACGTTTTTATATTCTTTGTTTTCTATGTATAACCTTCAATTTATACATAACTTGATCATAATTTTAATTTACGCTCCCTAAATTGTCAGTGATCTCACCTCCATTTTACGGAATGATATGCAGCTGTTTTGATTAAAATAACGTTTTCTAAACGCAAGTTAGCTCTTGATACCACATCACGTATATCCATTTACTCTGTCCAACCTAAATGGTGACGTCACACTTTGATCTGGAGGCTGTAATCATTTCACCTTGTTTAGTAACACATCTCACCACAGAGACGCTGGTCAAATAAAGCAAACTCGTGCGCAAATGCAATACAAACAAAATCAAGAATTATAGGGTTCAGCGGTAACTGAGGAAAGGTATGGTCTACTGTAGGTAGTGTATTTAAACAATAGTTTGTTAGAAAAATTAAAGAGAGAGTTGACCAAAATTAACTTGTAAATAAATATACAGGTAGACATAAATATGAAACATAATAACTGTTGAAAACCTCTCTATAGAATTACACGTAACTTCATTTTGCAATTTTAAATTTTTTATTTACAAACTAATTATTAATTTGAATTTTGCATATTTAAAGTTGTATAAATTCAAACTAACTTTCGCCTTACAAATTTAAAAAAAAATTTTAAGAACGTATTGAGCTCTTTGTAGGCTTTGGTGAGAAGTGTTCCAACTACAAAAAACTGCTGTTTCACATCCTTTAGTGGACGTTAAATGCTTTTAATGACTTTAGATTATAAGTAAACCTTTCAACATGTTCAGTGCAATAATGCTATACCTTTCTTAACGATCTCTTCTTTGACATTTAGGATGTCCTCCATTATCAGAATTATCTCTGTGTATATAGATAATTACGAGACCATTAATAGGTAATAAAATAATTACCTGAAATTTAAAACACTCTAATTGCAAATTAAGATTTTATCATTTCATTTACATATACTGCAATAATAATTACCCCAAGCTGCAACCAATTACTTGGTCTGTACTTATCTGTTGGAGAAAAATGCCAACCGCTTAGAAAACGTGCAAGCATGTTCTTCATCCTCGAAACATACGCGTAAGTAAAATGTGAAAGTTTCCAGATATTCTTACGGTAGAAAGGAAAAATATTGTGAATTATATTTTCAAAGAACTTTTCTATTATACTTTTATAGGTGTAAGGGAATTTATTAATTTGCATTTTTTCCAAAAATTATATAAACAATTATAGACAGAATGATATCTACTCTTATACAAGGTTATAATGTCTTATGCAATGTTATTTATTCTTTAAATAAAAAATTTAATTTTACAAATAGGAACTTACGGGAAAGTATTGCGTTCAATAGCAACTTTTGAAATACGTAATTTCCTTAATCCAGCGTAGATAAAAAATTATATTTTGGGGAGGGATTCAGGTATTAGGGGGAATTTTTAACAAACCAGATATATAAATTGAGTTATGAACAAATACAAATACAGTCGCAGGATTAAATTATTATTCGGCTGTATATTTGAGTACATTTTTCTGCCATTCCTAAATTTTCAATATTCTCTTATGTTGACGCGTTTTGGATTAACTCCATTTTTAAAACTGCCGTAGCAGTACTATTGAAGTTTTGAAAATGGAGTTAATCCGAAACACGTCAACAGAAGGAAATATTGAAAAGTTAGGAATAGCAAAAAAATGTACTTAACTATATAGAAATATTCCTAACAGAAATGAAGATGAGTATATTAATAATTATTCGGCTAAATTGAATTTTTTAATAAATTAATATTTTCCCGAATATAATCACTGAAATTATTTTTAAAATGTCTCAAAAACATCATTCTCGCTGTACGTCAAGTTCACATTGGCATTTCATAATTGCGACATCTCAACAATAAAGCAATTTTCCTTAAAGGATGTTTAATCGAATGAATTATTAAAAAAAATACAATTAATTGTATTATAAATTTTCCTTTAAAATACAATTGGCGTCTTTTTTTTGTAGAAAAATATTTACTTTTTTAGAGTTTCCTCCTAATTGTGTAAAGTTCTTTTAAATATTTAATTAAAATTGATAAAATTGACCAAGCCTATTATCCAAAATTGTAACAAGTTGTACTTCAAATGATTGCAAAAATATGTTCTTGTAAATCTGAAAGGTTGTTCTTGGTGAAGATAAAAGTTTTGTTGCTCACTTGGAAGTCTTTTTTCGATCACGAAACAGAAAAAAAACCTTTAGCTGCAAGTTGGCATTAATTGCAGTTTTGTAATTGTTTAGTTCTTAGTTCAAAACTGCCAGTCTGTCGTCCAAACCACGGAATGACCCTAACGTCTTATATTTTTTTTAATATTTTCCCATCTTAATTTGATGCATTATTTGATTATAGAAAAAAATATGTTTGTGTCTCAAAACCTGTTCAGTTGGAACATTAAAATGAATATTAGTGTTACGTTTTTATCCTAGAGACAAGCAGGATTTAAAATGCATAACTGTCACGCATAGAAATGCAGCTGGTATTTTCAAATACTGTTGGTGCTAGTAATATATGACCGATGATTGTTCCCCTAGTTCAAAAACCTCTTTAAAACCTACCCCAGTAATATTGTAATTGCAAGAGGTAAATACTCACTCCTTCATTTTAAGCCTTAGAGAAGCAAACCCGTAGAAATCTAGTTCTAAACGTAGGATATAGCCTGAGATTAAAAAGTAAAACGTACACAGAAAAACTGTAATAGGCCTACTTTGCAATACACAAAGTGTAAAACATATTAGAAAATAAGCGTGGGATTAATGAGATATATTTTTAAGTAGGCTACGTATTTTGGAATTTTTGAAAAGCAGTAAAAAATACGTTTGTTGTTTACTAGACAAAATACATTTTCCTTATCAAGGAGAAATGAAATAAAATACTGTAACAAGCAAGGTGCCCCCGTAATTGATGCCCCACGACTTAATACAAGTGTTTTTATGTTTGAGCAGGCGCAACAGACAGATTTCTCGTAAAGCTTAAAACTTTCTAGAAATGAAGCGGCTAGAAATTACGAGAAGTTACTAGAAACGGCTAGTCGATATGTAAAAGTTTTGTTCACTGTGCAGGGAAAGCAATGTTTATAATGTAGTAAATAGAGTAGAAGCGTACAAGGTGTTAAGTGTAAAAGACTATTTAGCGAAACGATGTTTTAAAACTGTCATAAATGTTAAATAGAAATCATATGTGTGTGAACTAACAAAAAGTTATTTAGTCTAACATTTTCTAGCCTATAATTTATTGAACCGCCGAAAGCACGTAACAATACAGTAAATATTAAAAGAATTATCTTCTTCGAAGTTGTTCCTAACTCAGATCTACTTCAATTAATAAATAAATAAATCTTCTCTTTTTTTGCTTAACATATTTACGTTTGTTACTCTTTTGAGGTAATATTTCATTGTAACCTTTTGTGTCTCATTTACTATAACAATTTTATATTATTTTTATCTTTTCGACAACCACAGCAGAATTTGTTCTTTGCTAGAAGTCTACTTTAAATATTGAACGAACTAGAATTGTTTATAAATATTTATTTATTATAAGAAATACCTACTCTATATTCATGAACTGTTCTATAAATTATGTCACATTATTTTGCGTAATAATTGTATACATTTAGGCCTACATTGCTAAATAAAATGTATTTTTCCGTTAAAAAATGTTTATAAAGCTTGAAATATCTAATGCTTAAATCGTTTTTAAGCATTCGAAATAATGTAGTTTTATTACACAATGCGTGATCATGTGAGCCATGGAGTTAAAGTCTACTACATTAATTGTTCATACTTTATTGCTGAGTTCTGTTTCCAACAAGCTTCAGCTTCATGTAAAAAAACTTGTATAAAAGTTATTTAAAGGCAAGGCAGTTATTCATGCTAGTTTATAGTATACTGCTTTGTTTAGGTCTGATTGCATGTCTGCCAGCAGTAAATTACATTGGTGAAAAACCCCGTCTTTAATTAATAGCCTCAAGAAATTTCCTTATTGTAGTAATTTGATACAAAAAGTTTATATTTGATTAGCTTTAGGGCGGTTTAAAAGAATAAAACTTTTAGTTAGGACATATTCCTACATAAAAGGTTGGTGAAGCACGTGCGAAAGCTTCTTCGAACACACACACACACACATAACAAGGATATTTAATTAAACAAATTTTATAACGTTCTTTTTTTTTGAAAGTCTGCAAAACTCTTTTAGTTCACTACATGAAATAAAATGTTTATGAAATCTGTGTTTTTTAATGTGTGACATATATCAAACTGCCAATGAATTACTTTAACAAATTTCCTTTTTTTCATAACGGTTGTTAGTAAATATATTTGATTAGGATATTCTAAAATAGTAGGATATCCTAATGGATAATAGTAAAAGTTTATTCATGTTTTTAGGACGAATTTTAAATATATATTTGATTTTCAAGTAATGCATAACAATTTAAACATTGAAAACCTTAGTTATTAATGTAAAACTTATCATAGATTTACATATGATTTTAATTAAGAACTTGAATGTTAAAATTGAAATCAAACAATGAATTTAAATTTTAATTGTAGTATTTGTGGGGCCAATGAATACAATGCAAATGATTAGTATTATAAATCAGGCTATAATATCTTATTTAGGTGGAAATATGTATGAAATGACTGGACAGGAGGTGGAAAAAGGAATTTGAGTTTACATTATTTTTTAATCCGTAGCCTTCCAAAACTCTGAACTTTCTTCAGAGGAGGAAGTTCGCATCTCGTCTGGCGTGTCGTGTGGAAGTGGGTTCACTTCTTCAGGCCACAGCTTGAGTTCATTTTTGTTGGAGGGAGTGGCTGAATCATTTAGAACATAAAACAGATCCATAAAATAGTCAGCAGCAATCAGGCTTGGAGAGCGAGTAGGCTGGAGTATGACATCGAACCAGGACATAAAGCCTCTAACTTAGATGAAGAGTGTCCATTCTCTTTAGCTGAAGTTCTTATTACGAAATAGGCCGTACTCTACCTTGGCCTTTAGTTGGATTCATCAACTGATATGGGGAATATTTAGCTGTCAATATTACCTACTGGAGTTCACACTAATCTATTTCCTTCCTCCCTTTCAAAGACGTAGGGTATGACCGTAAATTCGGGAAAGATGCCTTGAACAATTTTTAATCAAGGTTTCTTTATGCCGCTAGTTGATTCTTATTTACTTCAGATGTACTTGATGTATACATTATTTTGGCTACAGTATGTTCAATGTTAGTCATTACTCATGATGATCACAAACTTCTCAGCTTAATCTTTCAACTCTTAAAATCTCTTCACATAAACCTTTCGTATACAATCCAGTTCTATAATCACATTTTAACAGCCACTCTGTAGCTTCGAACTGAATAACATTGTCTTTAAGAGCCTCTTGGGCATCTGCAGGATCAGAATGCTTCTTTACTGACCGACTAACGGCATCTCAAACTAGTATTTTGGTGTCCTCATTGTCCTGGCACTTACAACAATCTTTTTGTTTGAGTCGCGGCTGTATTTCTAGTCATTCGCCCAGTTTAACATTCTGCGACGAGGAACGCATTTGGATGAAATAATGAAACAGAAATATTAAAATAATTTAAATGAGCCATTGAATTATAACGATAGCGTTAATAATAAAAAACTTTTATGGCAGAACTTTTCAGTAACAATGTTTACTATTACGAAACTTTTTCTTTGCAGTGAATATTATAGAATCTGTTTGACGGGCTAGTATTAACCCTTTCGGTCAACTTTATAGGACAATAATTATATGAAATTACAGAATAAATGTAGTTTACGACTTAATGTTACTTCTTTAAAAAAAATATGAAAGGCATTTTTTTATGATTTGTAAACGTATGTCTTTTTCTTGAATGAAAACAAAAAATGCAGAACTTTCGATTTAAAATGCTGCTGCACGATAAGAGAGGCATATTTAAAAGTAATAAGGTAATGTAATATCATTGTTCGAAATAAATATAAATTGTTGCTTTCAATATTGAAATTGAACGTATGTGTAATCAATCAGAGAAAGAGAGAGTCTGTGTTCCTAGAGCGTCTGTGTTTAAGATGCTCTGCAGGTAAGACAATGATATAGGGCTGTTGGTACTATTTTGGTAACAATGAGGAACCACTAGAGAGTACATGTTGGGTAAAACAGTCCAACATGTTGTTCAACATAAACAGTCCAACTTGAAAAATTTTCTAATCTTTTTAGTTTTTATCGAAACAGTTTAATATTTTTGTAAAATCTTATTTCAGTAAAGTCGCGGCCGACCAGTAAACATTAAACCTTTCGAATGTCAATACATTAGAAATAAATAACTTCAAAAACATAATTTTTCCAAGTTTAGACGTCTGAAGTTTTACCTGAGAAACAACACCTGTTACAAAGATGCTATGCCCTTTCAGGTACGTCTATAAGAAGGAAGGCGACGAGCGTGTACTTTAGTTAAGGTTAAAATACAAGCCGAGCTGCCTTGCTGCTAAAACTTGTTCCTTTGTCGTAAATAATGTCGGGTCTGGGAAAAGAGGGGGAGATTAATACGCGTCTGAGACTGTAATGGTTTGTTTTCGGTGTTCAGTAGGACAATAAGGATTTAGATTCGACAAAATTTAATTCGTTCAGTCTTTATAAAATAATTTTGTAAATATTATTAAGTACTTCTTGCAAAATGTGTATTTTGTTGTTCTTAAGTTCGACTATATCTCTTACCTATGGTTAAGTTGACCATATTGTACATTTTAACTATAACTTTAATGAATGTTTGCAAGGACTGGATTTTTGAATTAACAAGATAATTGTGAGATATTAATATAGCGAAGATTATTCCTTGCTAACTAAATATATTACGAAATATTTTTTTGTTTTATCCTCTTAGAACACAATACAGAATGGCTGTATTTTGCACTAATACAATTATTGCAAACTATTTATGCACATTGAAATGAAAGATTAAATGGTTCGTTATAAAGTGAAAAATGTATATTTTAACAACCCATATAGAAACCATCTGAATTTAGAAATTCATTTCATAACAAAATAAATTCAATTTTTCGCAAAATATAGGCTACTTAATGATTGAATACATTATTTATTATGAGAATAATAATTTATTGCCGTGACATTTTGTTTGCAGTAATTGTATTGCTAATTTGGCCTAGATTTGAAGAACCAAATAAATTAATTCCATAAGGAAATAAACATTTCTATCAATGAGTATTTTCATTGTTGTTTTTCTATTATAAGGCGAACTCGAATCATGAATCATAACTTCAGATCCTTTTACCCGTGGGTTTTTTCATGACACAATTTTCCTAGAACAGATTTTCGTTTGAGAAAATGGATGATGGAAATTTAATAAAAGTTCGATTAAAGAAAGTGCATTATTAACAACAATAGTTATTAAAATTTTGGTGGTCGGTGGCGGAAGTAAGGAATGATCTAATCAGGGAACACGGGAGGGATAGGAAATGATCCACGACAAGGAGCCCTAGAGAGATGTAGAGAATAATCCAGTCAGCCCTAAAGGGATGTAGGGATTGATTTAGTCAGTGGGACCGGGAATGATGAAGGTAATGATCTATTCAGTGAGACCGGGAGGGATATAGGAAATAATCAAGTCAGGGTGGGAAGAAGGGATTTAGGGAATGATCCATTCAGGGAGCTCTGAAAGAATGGAAGGAATCATCCAGTCAGGGAGACCGGGAATGATGTAGGGAATGATCTATTCAGGGAGACCGAAAGGGATATAGGGAATAGTCAAATCAGGGAGTCCAGGAGGGATGTAGGTAATGATCCAGTCAGGGAACTTTGAAGAGATGTATTGAATGATCCAGTCAGGGAACCCGAGAGGGATATGGGGAATAATTCAGTCAGGGATCTTTGGAGGGATGGATGTATTGAATAATCTTGTCAGGGATTCCGGGAAGGATGTAAGGAATGATCAAGTCTGGGAGCCTGAGAGAGAAGTAGTGAATGATGTAATCGGGGAATACGGGAGGGATAGGAAATGATCCAGGACAAGGAGCCCTAAAGAGATGTAGAGAATGATCCAGTCAGCCCTGAAGGGGTGTAGGGAATGATCTAGTCAGCGAGACCGGGAATAATGTAGGGAATGATCTATTCAGGGAGAACGGGAGGGATATAGTTAATAATCAAGTCAGGGTGGACAGAAGGGTTGTAGGGAATGATCCAGTCAGGGAGCTCTTAAGGAATGTAAGGAATGATCCGATCAATGAGCCCAAGAGAGATGTAGGGAATGATCTATTCAGGGAGACCTGGAGGGATATAGGTAATGATCAAATCAGGGAGGCCAAAAGGGATGTAGGGAATGATCCAGTCAGAGAACTTTGAATTGATGTAGGAAATGATCAATTCAGGAAGCCCAGGAGGGATGTAGGGAATCGTCCAGTCAGGGAGACCGGGAATGATGTAGGGAATGATCTATTCAGGGAGAACGGAAGGGATGTAGGGAATGATCCAGTCAGGGAGTCCGAGAGGGATATGGGGAAAATTCTGTCAGGGATCCTGGGAGGGATGGATGTATTGAATAATCCGGTCGTTGAGTCCGGGATAATATGTAAGGAATGATCAAGTCAAGGAGACCAAAAGGGATGTAGGGAATGATCCAGTCAGGGAGCCTGGGGTGAGATCTAAGGAATGATCAAGTCAGGAAGGCCGAAAGGTATGTAGGGAATGATCCGGTCAGGGAGCCTGGGGTGAGATGTAAGGAATGATCAAGCCAGGGAGGCCGAAAGGGATGTAGGGAATGATTCAATCAGGAAGGCTGAAAGGGATGTAGGGAATGATCCAGTCAGGGAGGCCGAAAAGGGACGTAGGTAATGATCCAGTCAGGGAGGCTGTGGAATAACTTTAGTTATTAATGCTATATAAGGACTTAAATATTTTATTGTTATTTAATCATAACCTTTACTAAAAACTCTACTTGGAGGAGAGTAGTGTGTAGTTGAGCTGAAGTAAGTAGAACGATAGAGTAGGTAAGTTCAAAACTGTATAGGACTGGGGATTGCTATGTAAAGGGCTGTTTGTTAATACAGTATATTATAAATTTTAATATACAAATTTGCTGGAAAGTGGCAGGAACCTGTATAATAACCTTGCTGAAGACGAAAATACCGCCTAATTTATCTTATATACCTAAAATACCGCCTAATTTATCTTATATCCCTAAAATACCGCCTAATTTATCTTATATACCTAAAATACCGCCTAATTTATCTTATATAGCTATTTGAGTTTTTCAAGAGTGTAAGCTTTTTAAAACCTGGTAAAAGTCTTGAAAACACTCATTTAATACCACATTTCTATATTGCTATGGTTATAATCGAGCAAGGTTCACAAGAAAAAATATCTTGTATGCTGTGAATTTTGATGTTTCTCAATCTATTAAAAAGGTTTATAAAGCTTGACTACGAAACTAAACGAAAAGTTCTACGATGGAGGAAATCGTAGTTCGAGTTTCCATAGGGGAGTTTTGAAGTCCCTTCTATATCTGTTCCCCTTGCCAATTTGTCATTCAAGCTGTAACAATAGCTGAATTTATTTGATGATACCGCTACCCTTTCAACCTCCCGATTATAAAAAACCGTCATTATAACTATATAAGAAAAATTATAACTAGCAGCGACTCGTATACCAATTTGAGAATTTACCCAAACGAGTGAGTCCCCATACTGGTTTCACCGACAATACGATATATTTACTTTTGCTGTTGAGCGTCAGTGGGATGAAATGAACACAAATGACTTTAGATACCATGAGGTGGAAAGTAAATCAAATATGAAACGGACCTACAAAAAAAGCCCCATTATTGGCTTCTTGGCAGAAATTCTAAATGGCTAAGATCTTAATTTAACATGTCTTCACGATATAAGGTAGAACATTTTAAAGAAATAACCCCTCTTTACAAACTTTAAAGTAAGCGAAGGGTATAGATATAAGATGTATATTCATTGCGCTCTTATTTAAATGCACTTTTTATCGTCCAAACTCCATTATCATCTTAAGAAAGTTATTACAATGCAGTTTTTACTGTCGCTACGTAACCCATTATGAGCACTATTGCCAGTTAGTATTCCTTACATATTCTCAATTATTTGCTAAGTATCGGTTTTAGCCTCCACTTTGTTCGCTTTCTTTCCAATAATGGCATCCTTTTAGAGCAAATTTAGAAATGGAATAGTTACTATTTTATAATAACTATGAAGCCGGCTTAATTTTTCTGGTTTTAATAACAATTTGCATTTATTTAAAATATCACAAAGTAAACATGAAAATGTTTAACGTTTGGGCTGTATGAGGGTAGAATAATTGCATAAAACGTATAATGTGGTTAAAAAAGACTTAGACCAGTATATTCCGAACTTCAAATTGTCTAATTTCTTTTCATTTTCAGTTTTGTAAAAGATTTCAAATTTGTGTATTTGTTTACAATAAACTTGAATATCCTTTTGCAAAAGTCTCTGCTGCTCTTATTATAGTTTAACACACAACAAACGTTTAGTCACAAAGGCTTAAAATTATAGAAGCCTAAAATGAGTTGCCGACTTGGCGCCATATTTTAAAAAGGTAAGCGTTTGGCTTTGTGGTTTCACTTGCTGGGACACGTATGTAATAGCTCACGTATGGCCGTTTGTCTTGACCGCATTGTCTACGTGAAGTAATGTTACAAGATAAGTAGCATAGAAGTGTTTGGATAGTAGGAGATATTGATGATGTGTAGGGAAATCAACAGGCGGTGTTCCATGATTTCTTTTATTTTCCAAAGAAATAGGGAATTGATTATTGGAAAATGAAATTCTGGATGTATTTTGTTTAATATTGAAGATTTGACTTGTGCCATAGTAACGTAATAATGATCTCAGAATTTCACTCAAAGTAGAATTTTGTTTTAATAATTATTAAACAAACACAATTAGAAATGTAAAATTCAGTAATTCGTTCCCTTTCCAGACGATGACGTTTCCATTGTGGTTGTCGCATTTATCCCTATTGTCATTCTTCAGAACTATCCGTATATTATGAGATATTTTGCACAGATTAGGATTACACTGAGATTTCTGCTATGTGGGGACAACCGAAACGTCCATTTTATTTATTTACACAATTTTTCTTTAGAATATATAAGGACATTTTATCAAAGGCTATCCTAATAATGACTGGTCAAAAATGAAACCTTTGATATTCAACCCCTAAAATCCATAAGGGTCTAAATTGAAATCTAAATAAGACGAACTTTATGTTAGCTTTTAATTACATTTTGACCTACAGCCCCTGTTTCATCCTGCAGTTAATTCTTTCTGTAGAACGATAAAATCTTGACCTTGGCAGATTTGGCCTTTTGTCAAGTGTATTATTCAATAAAACTTCACTTTGCCAAAAACATTAATAGATTTCATTCTTTTTGAATTCCGCTGCCGTGTTTGTATGGCATCCCTCCCTACGTGTTTCCCATACTAGTAGGTCTAATACCTTCTCCGGGCTACACGTGATTTATTTATTCCAGTTTAGAAGTGCCTTGGCAAAATTATTTTGAAGTATCGCCAGTGTGTGACTTTAGAAATCAAGATTGTTTAGTGTCGAGTCCAGATAGTGGAGTTGAAAATTTTACGGATGAAATAAGAAATAATTACAAAACAAATGCTAGACAATAATAACAAAGACTTTTAAAATATATGTACACAGAATTTGATTTTTGAAGTTTTAAGTTTCATTTTAACGTTTCGTATACTATAGGCCTAATAACGTTCTTACAGTTTCACATACAACTTTTGTTAAGTAAATTAATTAAAATTTCTTTGGTAAGATTTCTACTAAAAAATTAATTCACAGAAATTGTAATAAAAATTTAAAATTTTTGATGTGTAAAATACATAATGTTTAGTCACAAGACTTTTGTTTTTACAAACTTTTCGTTTCAAGACATGATATTTAGGCTTGTGTGTTTCTGTTTCACAATGAATAAGCAACCTTAGTTTGTACCTATACAACCAATAAAATTATCTTCTTATAGCCTATATGTGTATTTTTTCAGGTAGATATACTTTTCAATAAGGTTTAACGAAGAAAAGGTTGTAATAATTATGACACAAAATACTTAGTAATATTACTTAGGCCCTATACTATTAATACTTAGTATAATAATTAATAATTATTACGACAAATATTTTGTTTTTAAAAACTGCTCTTAATGTATTCCTACACTGCTGTGATTTCGTTGCATTATGTTGATGTTATAATTTGAAAATTTCGCGTTTTCATTATTAGACATTTCAGCTACTGTCGCCCGTATCTCAGATACGTTTGACTTATTTCAGTAGCACAGCAATTTCATAATCTTGTATAACCTATGTCAAAACCAAGAGATTCCAGTACCTTATAAATGTCTTGAAATATAACAGTTTATATATTAAATAATCGGACTCTGAAATATTTACGGGAATAAATTTGCTCAGATTAAATTCGTTTTAATTTATAAACACCGTGTAGCGTAAACATATGGTTTTGCAAGACGTAATAAATAGTCTACTATTAATTTTCGAAGTATAATTCAGAGACACACATCTGCAGCCGCAAGGCCATTTGTTGAGACGTCCTGAGATAATCATGCACCTGTTTACTTCTCGATCTCTGCAAACAGTCTTTGCATGTTCCGCAACCAACAATGTAACGCAAATAACTTCGTTCATTATAGTCTGTGTTGAATGAAGACCATGATTTTATACACTTGTGCAAAATTTTCCGATTTCGTTTATAATTTTTATTGTTCTGGGGGTTTTCGTATAGATCTATGTCCCTTTTAATTTGTCAACTCTAATTTCAGATAAATTTAAATTTTATAAGAGGGAATTTCAAAAATTTAAAAGAGATATCTATCTCTAGAAATATTTTGAATTAGGAATCTAGTACTTTTATGACCAGGTTGGCATGACTGAGACCAATTGAGAATAATTATCAAGCAAACATTATCTGGTTTATAACCTGAATATTGCATTTAAGAAAGATCTGGCCAATTTAGTTGAACTACCTCTAATGGTAAGATGGTGAGTTTCTCATTTTCTAAACATTAAAACTAGGGTTTTGACAAAACCTTTGTTCGCCATTTTGAACGAGATACCAAATAGCAAATCATGGAATGAAATCAAATCAGCTCGTCTGTAAAAATAGTTCCAGAAGACTAACCAATAGCAAAAAGGTCTGCGATTGCCAGAGATGTTGTCTTTTCTGATTATTTGTAAAGATCTACCTAAAGTCATCAGTGATTGCTAATCAGACATGCTGATAAACTATAACCAGTGGTAAGAGATAACTCTCGAATTCAAAAACAATTGTGATTTCGATACGTGACAACGCTCTACGTCTTATCTGACTGATTCAAAAAACTCATTGACAAAATGGGTCGGAGATACCTCAACCTCCATATTCCAAGAAAAATATTCAGCAACAACTACAAAACCAAACAACTAATAGAAAGTGGTTGAAAAAAGAAAACAAGTTTTGGCATTAGGAATAAATAAACTATAATTCATCAGTGGGACGTATTAATACGTCGAAAAGTAGCCTTTTAAAAGCTATTTTACATCAGTTATGTGTCTATTTGTTACATCAGTTAAAATAGTAAATGCCCATATTTAATATGGTTTTCCATAATATTTTATCGATTCAGTTGACAAATCTTCCCAGCTACAAATAAAATTCAGTATCTAATAATGAGTTTTGTTTTGCTAAACGATATCTTAAATAAGAATATTCTAATGCTAATTTAGCTCCATATATGTACGACCAGACCTGTACAGTAGGCCTAATTAATAAAAGAACATTCTTTTAAATAATCGCATTAAAAAAAATCACATGGAGATTAAACTCCATTAGTTTTTTTCTGTTAAATAATAAATCCATATTGTTTTCAGTTATTAGATAGACTTAAATGCTGACTGGCAAAATAAATAGACGCAAACATACTTACAAACTAGCATTAAAGGTTTAGGGAAATTTTACATCCAGCCTAGTTCTAAAATCAGTCTAGGTACAGTCACGATGAACACAAGGTAACCCTTCAGTGGGATAATTTAATCCTATACTTGTCCCTTTGTAACCGACAGCACCCAACAGGAAGGTCTGTTCCAGTAGTAGCTAACCCAACAAAGCTACTCCTTCACACTGGCTACTGCGGTACCTTCACAGCGTCTTTGTACTTCCACCGGCCGTGAAATCCGTTCCTATCACGTTCACCCACAGGATTTCGTAACAAATAACAATTCTAATTAGAAATCGTTGGCAGAGGTTTAGTTTTCGTGAATTCAAAATTCAAGAACGAGCCAAATCGTGATTTAGGAAAATAAACACCAGCCAAATATTTTGTGTCTAGTTAAAATTAAAATAGACCTAGAATGGTCTATACTTTATTTTATAAATAAAGCTATTCTTTTAAACATATTTTTTAAATTACCCGTCTTGAATTTCATACAATATAGCTATTAATAATTTTGTTTTGAAAGCAAACTCAAATGTTAAAAGTTATAAACATATCAACCATTTTCTTTTGTATCCCACAAGAAGATACTTAACACTTTGTCTACTTTCATTTTTAATGTGCCACCGATGTTTTTGAATTATAAGAATTAAATCAATTTCATTTATACAAAGTATTATTCATAGCTCTTAGTTAGGCGTATTTAATTTTTATTATGTTTACGGTATTTTCATTACATTATTAAAATTTTTTTTAAAGTACACTTAAATTATTACATGTACTAGATCACCTAACCTAACTTACCTTTGTACTTTGTGAAAATATTAGAGGAAAAAATTAGCCAGTCCTTCCTTGGTTTAAGTAAAAATAGTTCTCTAGAAAAAATACGCCTTTAACCCTTTCAAACCGAACAACATTCCAGCCACTTTGGAAAACATCCCTCCCAAAGACAATCCCGACAGACAAATGAATTCGTTTCATTCAGCCCTGCATACTTTAGTCGTTAGTTTTAAAAGAAATGCTGCGTAAAATACGAGAATTACAAATTAGCTTTCTTCTCTGACATACTTATATTACAGAATGAAGTGTTAGGCGATGGTGATTAGATTGATAATGATATTGGGCGAATGGTTATACGAAAGATGTAGGGGGAGTATATGAAAAAAAATTGAGCAAATGCTAAGAAAGAAGACAAGCCTTGAATATGGAAAACATTTCAAATAAATTGAACATTCATACTTTACACTACTTAATATATTTCTAATGGGTCAAATTTATAAAACTCAAAAAACTCTTCCTTTTTAGGTAAATAAATTATCTCAGATTTTTTGGTTCCCAGTAACAAGTTGTCTGTTTCTGAATTAATAAAAAATATGCAAATTAAAAAGGAGTCCGCGTTAAAAACAGACTATCCACCATTTTAAATTCAGAAAATTACTTCCTCAATCCAACAGCAACGCATTCTGTCGGCGAAAGTCGAATCAAAACCCGATTTCTCCAAAGAATCTGAGTCGTTTTACAGAATAAAATAAAAACAAGAAACAGCTGACCAGAAAAAAAGATGAACAAAGCGACTGCGAGCGGCTAAACCGGTCGGACCACCATTTTGATAGAATGACTACTTTCGAGGCAATGAATAAAGCAGATTAGACACACCGAGTACTTAGGGCAACATTACGCTAATCTGGGTATATTTGTTCGTTTCATTGGAATTATTGCTTCATCTCGTACTTTGCGAGACAGAATGTCGTGAGAGATTGGTGCAAGAGAGACTTTTGCTGGCACCGTGTCTTTAAAATGTTTAGATAGTGGCAATAACGACAAAACATTCGTACAAAGTTGAACGTCTGAATCGGTGGCGTTTATATAAGTAAGTTGATTGTCAATTAGAAAACCGAAAATATTTTCTAAATTGCTTGAGTACTTTAAAAGGTTTGGCTAAAATTTTCCGTTTTTTATGATCCATTTAGAAAGGGTAATTAGCATTTATTGAACAACTTACAGTTTTTATAGAAAATTGATGTAGGCCCTACTTGGTGTTTGCGTCAATTATGGTTTCTTAACGAATATCCTGAAAATTATTTCACATTCAACAGTCTATAAAAACCTTTTTCGATATTTGCAGTATCAATATTGATTCAAAGAAATCTTTGACACACCCGCACTCAAACTCCTATGCACCCACACAACCGAATACCAGTAACAATAATAATAAATATCCGTTTTGTATGATGTGTCTGTCCACGGAAATGGTCTAGGCTTGGGTAATATTTTGTTTTTAATTTTACAAATAAGCAACCTAGCCTATTTGACTTACTCTCTTGTCTTACTTAATAATGTAATTAAAGAATAAGGTAATATAGATGTAAATATACTGACAGATAAACATTCAAACCATATCAAGTGAACTAGGCTGGTGGATTTGCAAAGGCCCACATTTTTGGATTATGCATAGCCCCCCTCTCTCTCTAGGCCTATATATGTATGGGTGTGTGTGTGTGTGTGTGTATACTAAATATGGTGATATGTTTTCTTGTAATATAGTTAATAAATTAAAAATATTTCAAAAACAAGAATACTTTTAATGCATATATTATTCTTCTATTTTATTCTAGATTTATTTTATTTTTTATTATTATATTATTATATTTATATGTTATATATTATAATTATATATTATATATAATATATAAATAAATATTTTATAAATAATATATTTTATTATATATATATATATATATATAACATTGCTAAATCACTCAACAATTTAATTATGGCAACATTACATAAACACACAATCACCGTCATGACTTAGGAATTGAATAATCTGTTAATTATTCCACCAGCTTTTGTAACCATTCTTCCGCTCAAAATTCAACTATTTTATACCTGTTCTTAAACTGAAATATAATATAAAAGAGAAAATAGTTACATATTTAAATAACTCAAATCTGTTTAGAGTTAAGAAATTTCACTTTTCAAACGTTATTTAGGCTCTAAAATATTATATGTATTTAGCTCCAACAAATATTGTTTTTTGTTTTTCAATAAACAGTTTATTTCTCATAATTTATTTATAAAAATAAATTATAATGGAACTAATTTCTCATTACTCACAACAACACACTAAATTTAATGTTAGGTATGCACTACCTGCCTTTGAGAACTTGTTATCGAAACATGTAGGCCTATGAGTGAATTCATAAATTGTACCTGTTTTTTTGAGAAGTGAGTGTTGTATTGTTTACGATTGTGTACTGTTTTGAAGAATATTTATGTTTGAAAATACTTGTAAGCCTAATATTTAAGTGCAATGCTTCTAAGAATATATTTTGTTTTGTTTAAAAGCTATGGTTTATCGTAATTTGTGATATGATTTTATTCGTGAAGAAGATTTATTGAGAAGATTTAACGTGAAATACAGGATACGAGGGGCTCCTTAAAAGTGTTGGAAACAAATGTTTCACTAATAAGAAAATCAAACCAAACTACTGAATATATAGACTATTTGTTAAAATAAAAAAAATCTTATTCTCCTACATTCACTATAACTCAATAGGAACTCTTCCTATCGTAATGAAATCTGCAAATAAACGCTCCCCTCACTTAATAACCTGACAACGTATACGCTAAACTATGTCATGTTCGGCACATAAATAACTTCACCTGAAGGTTCTATGAATCGCCGCCATCAGCGTTGTTGTCTCTGATGGGACTCCGGCTTCTTTTAATCAACGCATCTACAATTAATTCCCACCAGAAACTAATATTAATGATTGAAAGTTTTTCTTAAACTAACAGTGTTGGATTTATGCGATTACTCTGCAGCTTTTTTATTACTTGTATGAGGTGTTAACTAGAAACTATTTTAAACTGGTTTTTCATTTTATTGAATTTTAAACACGATAAAATCGTAGGCTAAAACCTACCTGTTCTGCAATACGGTATAAGGACGGGGAATTTATAGGGACAAATATTTGAAGTAGGCTATTAATCGGAAGTACTGACCTTTACTGGAAGTGTGGGAGCTACTTGTTATCCCTAAGTATAATGATATGGAATGGATTAGAAAAGAAGGATAGAAGAAGTAAAGGTAGGATTTAGGATGGAGTTTGGCTGTCTTTGGAAGTAAGAATTTGTTTAAATCATGGCTCCCGTTGTTATTGTTTATTAGCTAAACTAAAACGACTACCTACCCACTACCCGCTTTATAATACTATGTGAATATAGTATCTCTCTCTCTCTCTCTCTCTCTCTCTCTCTCTCTCTCTCTCTCTATATATATATATATATATATATATATATATATATATATATATATATATATATGTGTGTGTGTGTGTGTGTGTGTGTGTGTGTGTGTGTGTGTGTGTATTTAATAAATTAAAAATATTTCAAAAACAAGAATACTTTTAATGAATATATTTTTTGAATAAATATATTCATTAAAAGTATTCTTGTTTTTGAAATATTTTTAATTTATTAACTATATATACAAGAAAACATATCACCATATTTAATATATATATATATATATATATATATATATATATATATATATATGTATTTAATAAATTAAAAATATTTTAAAAACAAGAATACTTTTAATGAATATATTTTTTGAATAAATATATTCAATAAAAGTATTCTTGTTTTTGAAATATTTTTAATTTATTAACTATATATACAAGAAAACATATCACCATATTTAATATATATATATATATATATATATATATATATATGTATGTATTTAATAAATTAAAAATATTTTAAAAACAAGAATACTTTTAATGAATATATTTTTTGAATAAATATATTCATTAAAAGTATTCTTGTTTTTGAAATATTTTTAATTTATTAACTATATATACAAGAAAACATATCACCATATTAAAAATATATATATATATATATATATATATATATATATATATATATATATATATATATATATATATATATATATATATAGAGAGAGAGAGAGAGAGAGAGAGAGAGAGAGAGAGAGAGAGGCTATACTATATCGATTTATGGAAATAAAAACAAATATTCAAGCCCATGTGTTCACTAGAAAAACCAACAATGAGACCTGGGTCTTCAACTTTTAAAGATTTATCACTCAGTAAAGCTTTTATAGACGTTTATACATTACATTTAAACATTCTATGAAGTAAATCTTTGTGTTTATATTTTAAAGAGAGTGTTGGGATACATTTATCAGAAGGAGAGAAGTCTTTTAATCTTACATTATTCTCTAAATCAGTTTTTTTTTATTTTTCGCAAGGCGTTTAAAGGCAGATTACAATTACTAAGTAAAACTTTTTGTCACTTAATTACTCAGTAATCCAAATATTTTTTGAAATCAAATATTTTTTACAATAAAATCCGGAGTTTCTCGTTGACATCAGAGTAGATTCGCAATAGACAAAACTTACCGTTCTCAACTAGATAATAACATTAGTAATTCTTTCTGTTGGTTGTGAAACATCAGGCTATTGCCCTCTACTTGACCTTCTTACCCGTGATTCAATACGTGTATATTAAATTGTTTTTAGAAACGGGTTTACTAACGTTGGGCCCCATCAAGGGTCTGCATTCATAGATCTCATCTTTCTTTTTTTACCAATAATAGGATAAGAAAATCCTTTTTTAATGCTCATTATCTAATTGTAAATAAAATCACATTTTTATAAAAATATTACAAAAAAATAGGTTGATATAGCTAAACCTATAAATTTGGTAATTATCAAATCAGTTATAAATTCTGTCATTCAGTAGTAGGCCTACTTTATTAGGATTTACAGAAATAATGATTTTTTAAATTTCATGTCACTTTACAACTGATACATTCGAAAAATTCTAATAGTTCTTACTCTATTGACTAATTCTAGCAAGTAGCCTAACCTTTAACAAGAACGGGGAATAAAATTCTAGTTGCAAGCTTAAACATAAAAATTGCTGGTCATACTGGCCCGAGGTTAGGTACACGTTATAATACAGTTTACGCTGCAATCTTGGAATCTTTCTGAAGAAGGGGATATTAAACAGCGCATGCTTAGAATGCAGAGCGCAGCTTTAGGGTCTGATTGATCTGGTGCTGAAGGACGTCTAAAGGTGAGAGTACTCCTGGAGGAATCAACTACCCGCCTTTTATAGAGTATCAGGGGAAACACAGTATCACAATGATATTAAGAACAGCTGTATTTATATATTTTCTCCTTTTATACTCTCTATTAAATGAATTTAAATTTACATACATAAAAATACTTGCTGGTTTATTCGAAAGGTCACTCAACTTATTAACAATTACAATAGACCTTAAACTTACTTAAGACATTAACCATGCAAAGGCATTATCTTTGCATAGAGGAAATACTGTGAGAAAATTCTCGTATGCCTAAATATGAATACTGTTAACATTTAGTGTTTAGGAAATAAAAAAAAACATACTAACTTTAAATATTTTCTTTATCTAGAATTTACAACATTATCTCTCGATGTAAAATATTAAAAATCTCGCTCAAGATTAAAATCTACAACATTAGTTTATTTAGTAATTAAATAATAACAAACACCAACTTGTCCATTATTTGCTTCTCAAAAGTGTAAGCGAATAATCATCGTCCTTGAATGTAAGGTAGCTGTTAGAGCATATAAACAGTTACGTTTGTCTGTTATAGTCTGTACATTCGGTTTACTTTAATCAATAACAGAAATAATTTTCGTGGTTTCCTGTGTTGTGGCTTTGGCAATATGGCAATACATTATGGAGGATACCGTTTGGATTGTTAGATAGTTCGTTTAAAATATTAGCAGACTGTTATAATTTCATTATATTTTATTTAATATTTTTATAAAATGTATTTAGAGTCTGATAATTTAGTTCAATGGTGAAGATAGGTTTCTTCATTTTTCCGCTATAAAAACTCTTAAATAAATGTTTGTGTAGTGATAAATTAAAGAAGATATTACTTATTTTGTTTGAAATATTAGTATTATAACTTCATTGTATTTCATAAAAGATTGCTGTAAAATTTATTTGTAATCAGATAATTTAGTTAAATGGTGAAGTTGTGTTTCTTGGTTTTGTGCTTCATCTTAAGGATTATTTAGGAGTATAGTAATTTTGTATTTTCTATTAATATTGAAGATTTCATTTTATTTTAACATAAATAAATAGTTTAATGGCTTTAACGCTCTTCCATCGTTACTGATAATTTTCGATTCGTTGCATTCTTCGCCACGTTGTCATCGTACAACATTAAAAATTATTATTTTCAGAGTAATTTCTTTCTGGTCTGATACTCCTGTACCTCCCGATATTTGTTTAAATGTAATTAATAAACGTGTTTCTTAGACATGCTTTTTCTTCCGTAGTAAATTAAACGACAATCCTTTATTTTGACGTTCATGAATTATTTTACCTTCACGTCCTAAAGTAAAATGGTAAAATTAAGTATGAAGAACAGATAATTTACCTTTTTCGCATATGTTTTAACATTTGTAAGCCTATGATAGAAAAAAATATCGCATTGAACTGACATGTTTTAATGTGTAAAATCTTTTTTTAAGCAGATACAAATAAAATGTTGAGATTTTTCAATCTTCTATAGGCCACATACTACACCTATTAAATAGCATTTTGTTAAATGTTTTAATAGGTTTGGCCTGTAGCCTTTACGTGATCCTAACATATAATTTAGTCTTTCCTTATTAATCGAGGATAATACCCTCAGAATATCGAGGAATATACCCTCACAATAATAATAAACCATTGTCGATAAAGATTTTAAGAAATTAGAACTCATTCCCTTTACACGAATATCTGCCCCTCGTACTTATCAATAATTTAAAGCTTCACGAGCATAAATAGGTTTATCGGAAACTATGAATCTATACATCGTCTTAAACACATCGTTAGACCTCATTATCGTCTCCGTAGGTTACACAACTTGCCCTATTATATCGGAAATTATGACTTTATCTGCGGATAGTGTACATAACTGATATCGATTCTTTCGGATTAGTCGAGAGCGTAAATCGATTGTTATAAATGAAACATTATGCAAAGCAATGCGACCTATCGGCTTTAATTAGCGCTTCGACCGACTCCGGGCTTGTTTATAGAGTAAGTATTTCGGATCACGTTTGCTGTTTGTTCTTTTTGTGTTATCTTTTCTTACACTCCGCGGTTGCGGCGCCATATTTGCAATACGGGTTATTGTTGAAACAATAATTCCTTAATTTCATACTTTATATTGACAGTCATTTTAATTGCGTTCGATAATACTGTTCATAGAATATACACTTTTTAGTTTGAACAATTGTAAGAATGTTAGATCGAATACAACTTAAATTAATCATACAAAATTGAAAGATATTTCAAATTTTGAATGTCTAAACTTATAAATTTGCTAATTTAAAAATTTAAATACGTTATCCACAAATAAAATTTGTTTAAACTATTTAAACCCTTAGCCTATATATGTTTCATTTGCAAAGTAATCATCTGTAGAGGAAATTATTACAAAATAGGAGGTAATTTTTTTTAATAAGAGTTTAATTAAAGAGTTTTATTTTTGATTGAGGCTTTATTCTTTAAATTATATATACATCTTAGTTGCTTCAAGTTGTTATTCATTTGTAAATTATAGAAAGTTCTAATGTTCAGAATAATTGTTAAGCTGTCGAGGTAGTGTTTCACAATTTTACTTGCAAATTTCATTAAGAGAAAAAAAACAAAAATGCATTTATTGAATGCGTTGTAAAAGTTTTTGCTATGGTAATGACATCATTATTAGTATTGTTTTTGAAAGATCAGATTCTCTGTTTAAATACTTTTAGCTGTTTAGTATTTCCTATTTTAGAAATCAACCTACCTTGAATCTCTCCACATAGGCCTATCCCAAGTTCCACGGATGTGGGGTGGCAAGCATTTACCAACTCGTTTGTCGGATATTTCATTACATATATGGTACAATTTCGCTACATATGTTGTCTGCAAAGATTTCTGTAGGTAATGCTGTTATATGCGCGAAAAAAACGGCTCTTAAGAAATGTAGGACGGAAATGAGAGAAATTAGTTTGAATTTAATTCAGTTTACCCAATCATGAAATATAATGTTACGCTATTTACAAATATCTATATTTGTTATTATATGTAATCCATTAAAAATGTTACTACAAAAAACAATTACTTTAAAGTAGCTTATATTGAACAAACGAAATATTTGACTAATATTTTTTATATATTTAATTATGAAGCTAATGGTTTAATAACCGAAACCCTATGATCCAACTAAAAAACTTCAAAAAACCTTGAAGTACATTTTCAATAGGTACTTTAAATGTAGGCTACATAAACATTGTAGGCTACCATTTTTTTTCAACACAAAATCGAAAAATGTTGAAAAATACTGTGTAAGCGCTATATTCAGTCTTCTAGTTAAACCAATAAGAAAACAAACAAAAATCGAAAAATATATTTAAAATATTTATTTAATACAATATTACTCCAACGCACATTTCCTTAACAATTTCAGTTCAGTATTATTTACCTTTTCATATGTAAATATTATTAACAAAATGTACATAAGTTTATATTAAATATAGAATATTAAAAGAAAATAATTATTGTGGCTTTGGTGTTTTATAGTTCGTTTAATAAATTTCACTAGTATTGCTTAAATTTATTGATTCATTCTTCTAATTATTCAAGTTGCACATATTGACAAAGTTTTAAGAAGGTCTGATTGTCATACAAACTATGTTCATTCTGGCAAATTGAATACATTAAAGACAGCTAGCTACTTATGAGGAACTAAATTCATACCCTATAATTAATTAATAACTAATTAATACAATTGTTACATGACTTTAGTTTTGCTTTTCAAATGTTAAAGAAGTAGAAAGTTTTTGGATCGAGCATTTTTATAACGGATTTCATTACTTCTTGTAAAAGGGGGCTGATTTAATTCATAATAATTGAAAAGCAATTGCTTAGGAAAAGCAGCTAGCTCCATATCAGTGCTCATAGATAAAGATTATTAGAAGGTTGCGTAGAGTCACGAGAGAAGCCTGAGATCAGATAGGCTACTTGTTTTTCGACTCAAAATGGACTTTAATAGTTTAGAATGGGATATTAAATAACGAGGAACAGAAATCACAAAGTTAGAACTTTCAGTCGTCTTACAATTCAGCATGTAAAACACTGCATTCACGAATCGTACCCCAAACTCATAAATGACTGGCATCAACCCCAAGGGGGACGTTTTGGTGCGATCAGTAGGCTGTGTAAGAGACCGAAAGCATGAGTGTAAGGCCAGGACTGGTTACCGGCCTGTTTGTGGGACGCGATGAGTGCTTCAATATGTTCCTACGGTTTGCGAACGTTTATAGAACTTCTGGAAATTAGTAGGATAGATATAATGTTCCTAATGACCCGGCCCTCTCCACCCATTTCTGATTAGTTCGATCCAGTTGGATTAATAGAACTTTTAACAACTCTCGGATGATCTTAACTAAGAGTCGGATCCTCAGACTGGTTAGAAATGACCGATAATCACAGGAGAGTAAGACATAATAAACATAGCACCAGATTGTTTGTGAAAGACTTTAGGAAGAATGAACGACGGTGAGAAATGTGGTCGGAGGATCACCTAGGCTATAACCTTCCATGCCTTCGCCACAACAAATAATATTAGTCCGTGATGTATTATTTTCGCTAAGAACACAAATATATAGTGAAATGCAGAGGATTATCTACATTTCCAAGCCCCCACGAATCCAATCTCAAACTTTTAACTCCCGACCAGTTAATAAGCATTATGCTCAATACGGCCCTTGGTGCCACGAATAGAGTAATCATCATGTAAGAGGTTATAGGCATTACTGGTCATCGCTCCTAAGACGAAACGATACTCCAGCAAGACACTACGATTTCACGAGCTTTCCCAGAAAACTCCCGACCAGTAAAACCTTCGAAGGACTGAATGTTTCTTAATTATCAATATCGTACAGTTAAGCTGATTTCTCTTGACAACGCTATAGTTTAAGAACGCGCTTTTTTGTGTCCTCCGCCATTGTAATGTCAATTCTGAGACAGGCTTCTCTACGTCTGAAGTTAGAATATAGTTTTTCAGACGAAAATTCCTGCTATGGAATTCATAAATTTGGTAAGATAGGCCTTAAGGAATGGATCTAGTATTATTCACCTTAAATAATGAGATTGCAACCTTACAGGCCGTTCTTAATGTTTGTAATCTCGAGTTCGCGCTAATTTAATAATATACATTTCAATTAAACTATAGCATGTGAAGTAGCATACGTTAAACTATAATCCTACGTGGAGATTTAAACGATCTAGTTTTGTGTAGGAAATGTAGCTCTGGTAGAAATTACAAAACAAAATATAGCACACGCCTTATGACATCAATAATCTGTTCGTGTAAAGGACCAACTACACAGGAATGTGTATACAGGGGCCGTATAAATGTCAAAGCAGTTTAAATCGACCTGAACTTTCTCCTGCTGGATTTTTGTTGTTTATTTTTTGAACTTAATCGCACAATGAACCAGTGACACTTGCGAACGTTAAGTCCAAAGGCAGGTTTTGAAACAGGAATGATACAGTCTTTTATTTTAATTTATTTACAGCTCTATCTACTAACATATTTCAAATGAAGTTGCTTGATGTAATCATATTGAATTCACTGATTAAACTAATTTTCAAAATACTTAACTAAGTGAATACGTAATTGCTTACTTGCTGACGCGTTTCAAAACATTCGTTCCTTCCGACAAAAACATACGTTTACTCGTGAGTTGACAAAAAACACGCACATCGACATACACACTAATTTAAATGCTTTACACACATTCAAACAAAGTAAAAAACTAACAACCTTAGAAAAATATGAAATATACAAACACTACGCAACAGATAAAGAAAACAATTTTGAAAACAACCCCCCCCCCCCCATTCCACAGTAAAAAATCCATTATCGTTAAAGCCTTTACACCTAGCCGATGCCGCCAGTAGAGGGTAGCTTCGTAAAAGGAAGGAATGTTTTGAAACGCGTCAGCAAGTAAGTATTCAATTATTTAAGTATTTTTCAAATTAATATTTCAAATGTTATCTTCAATTTTAAAAATCCCTAAAATATAGTAACAAAGTATATTAAAACAAAATCATTATTAGGGTAGAGTCGAACCACTTTCTTGACAGTTCGAATTCTAAAATGCTTTCCTTTCATTCTATTAATCTACTCCGAAGGGGTGGTAGAATTGAGAGGTGTATGATGATTTAGATTAATATTTTATTTACTTAGGTCAATTTTATAATAACCTCTCCTTTCACTTCAGTTCGTGAAATCCAATTATGTCATTCCGCATAATCGTATGTGTATACAATTGTGACTCGAGTTAATCACTCAACTTTTAAACATCACACCTAATCATAGACGAGTGCGAACGTTCGCTCACAAATTTGTTTTTTAAATTCTGTGTGGCTTTCGGTAATTACGGCGTAACTCTTCTTTTAATAATTAGGTATTTATCAACTTCTGTAACTAGAAGAAGAATTAATCGGGGTAAAACACTCAAGAGAAAGGGGGTTGGTTCACAAATACTAAATCTCGATTTAATGTCATATAACTGCTTATCTATAGATAATTAAAGTACCAGCTAGCAGCCCTGAAAGTACATAGTCTACGGGGACTATTGACCAGGATTATGCAAATCCTATTTGCTCTGAGTGTCGACGGTATGATATTAAACGAAATAAATTGACTTAACTGCAATAGGTAGCTTACTTCAAAACTAGATAATATTGTGAAGAAAAGTGAAAGTTTTTAATGAGAAGCTGCTGAAAGAAAAGAAACTGGAAGAAGATGGCCAACTGCCGGTCATCGTCTGCCTACCGACGTCCGGAAACAACGTTTTTTGGAAACATTGGGGTGGTGACCTCATACTGAATTACAATACAGATATAAATTTCAACTGGAGCTTCACGCTAAAGTAATTTGTCGGCGTGAATATTTACGCCTGAATTAAATGGTGGATGAGTTTTAGTCGTTAACTCAAAATGGGAGTCTAAGCTGTGAATAAGTGCTTTTACAATTCTCAATAAAAGGTTACGATTCTTTTCATCAATTTTCGGAAGAGGACTTCTGAAGAACAATTTTTCCTTGCACTATATTTAAGAAGGTTTTATCGAAATAAAGATTTCCACAGAAAAAAATACCTTTGATAGCCAACAATAGGACAAGAATGGTGGTTTGGAATACAATCATCTTTTAGTAAAAGAGAATTAAAAAAGGAGTTGATGGTATTTGATATTTTCTGAGAATTTTATTCCATAGTCCTGCGGTAAGATAATGAAGAATCTATGGATAGTCGGAGTATATATTCCTGCAGAACAAAATATATTTTCACAACAGAGGAAAGATTTTTGATTATACAAGGTTTTAAATAATAAACTAACATGTAAGTTCACACAATTTATTTCTACCAGTTCTGAAGGCTTAGTTTGAAATGAAAGATTTTAAATATTACTTTGAGAATAAATAAAAGCTTTAACTTTTGTTGATTTTTTTACAAAGATGATAATATTTTGTTATGAACTTGAAAGAAACAATGTCAGTGTTGTGCATTATGGCTTAAGCATACATTTATAAAATAAAGGTTGAAAAAAATTTCTTTAAATATTAGAAAATAGTCTACATCATTAAATCGAAAAAGATAGTGGCATGTTAGAAAATTGTATAAACAAAAAAAGGCGAAAATCTATACTTTTACAAAATACAAAATATATTAATAATTCAAAATATTATAACAGCTACCTCATTATTTCCTTTTTTTAATAAACCTTTTTTATTTTCATCAATATGTATAGTTGATGTCTTTAGAAATCCAATAGATATTCAGTTTTATTTAGGACTTCTATATGAAAATTTCTATTTACTGAATATGTCTATTGTTATATTAATTAAAAAAACTATTCCTGAATAGCCTTTCAAGAATAGGCTTTGTGCAAGGTAAGTTAATGCCAATGCTATTGTTAGCATCTCTATACAGGCGCTGCTACACTTCCGGTTTATCTCTGTGTTTTAAATCATGAAACATTCGGCTTTCAAGATTTATTTTAATTTTTAAACTATATTTCAGATTTAAAATTATAGGCTACTTTTTTCTTTTGTACACGCAACAGACGCCATTATTATCATCACAAAGTACGATGAACATAAACCAGTATTATTTCAGTATTTATATATCAAGTCTGTTACAAATTTCAGTTTTCTAAATATATAAAAAATAAGTAGTCTATTATA
Organism: Prosapia bicincta; assembly: GCA_036971475.1. Lineage (NCBI taxonomy): Eukaryota > Metazoa > Arthropoda > Insecta > Hemiptera > Cercopidae > Prosapia > Prosapia bicincta. The sequence goes on from JBAIZL010000003.1 coordinate 37,653,653, forward strand.
TTTTATAAGGCTCAAATCATACATTAGCTTCGCCACTATGATTGTTGCAACCTTTTCGTTAGCCCATCCTGATATCAAACATTACTATAACTATTTGTAAACTGTGTAAACATACTCCTATTGAATCTATTTTATATGTGACACAAAGTTATAGGCTATAGGCTACACAGTATTTTGTTTCACTATTAGTTTTATTTCACAAATAACAGTGCTCCTTAAGAAACAATTTAATAGATTCACACAATAATATTCTAAAATATGTAAGTATAATTGTATATTTTCACCTAATCTTTTTTAAAGAAAAAACAAGATATAACTATTAAACTCGAAATATTAAATAATGGATATTTTGGGTTGAAATTGTGAAGGTTGTGGTAGAGTTATTTTCAAAAAATATATAATTTGTATAAAAAATAAAGACGAATATTGGTTGTATGAGTGTAGATAGCCCTAAACACTATATCACTGTAAGTCTGGAGGAAAACAACGTTTTGTAAGCTAAATAGAAAGTCATTAGATGCTTTAAATTGATGGTAATCAGGGTATGTGTTGGAATATCTAACAAAAAAGTTCAAGCTGTTCATGCACGTTTAGTTTTTCTTTATAAGAATCCCTTAACTTCTTTTAATCTTTTCCCTAGTTGTTCTTAATTTATGTAGCCTATGTCAGTCCATTGTTTTTTCTTGGCATTTTTATTGCTTATGCTACATATCGCTAGTACAGTAATCCTGGGTTTTTTTTATATACTGTATATTTAGGCACAAATTATAGGACCTATAGGCCATTACAATAAAAATATTGGCAACACCCCCTAAAGAACAAAACTAGTCAGTCAGTTTGTAAATTATTGTATTCCAGATTGTAATTTTGTAATAAGTCCTTTGATGATGATGATGATGACATGGTCATCGAAATCTACATAAGGGTTTAATTTTAGGTCACTTGTAATATTAGTTATTTTTGTAGTATTGGGGTTTTGGCCAATATTTTTATTGTGTTATATTGTACCACTGTTCTTGATATTCTATATAAACTATATGATTACAGGCCACCCTGTACTTCTTTATTGCGCTTATACTAAGACATTGATTCAGTCCCTTCTATCAGTTCACATTCTTCTTACATTATATAGCATATAGGCCTAGCTTAATGGAATTTTCAATCAATAAAATAATTTTTATTCACACTCACGTTTTAAACTTGTAGTAGATAACACAAATTTTACTGTTATATGGTAGTAAAACCTTTCACAAAAAGGGCAAAGTATGCAATAATTGTTTCGTCCCATTCGGGTTCAAATAAGTGACGACGAAAATTTTCCTTCATGTTAGTATTAAAATATCTTTTTATAATAATACCATGCCACAATTAGCTAAGATCAGTAGACGTTTTGTGTTGAATGTTTGAATTTTTGGGTTACTTTCGGTTTATGCATAAACGTGGCTGATGGTAAGGTTTATCATTATTTGAGAATTTTTGTACAGTAAGTATAGGCTATATTCTGATGCATAAACAGCAACTCTTAACTTAAATGTATTTTATTTTCTAGACAATAATATATACATTAACGTATATATAGGCCTACATAGATAGCTATATACATTAAGTTGTACAATGTAGCCTATAATATTTCATATGATTGTATCAGGCAGTGCACATATAGGGCCTAAACTGTTTTATTGTGTTTTACGTGTAATCCTACTAGTCAAAGAATCAAAGCTGTTGAATGTCAAAGACACAAATAGAAGATGACAGTAAAAGCCGAAACACAACAAAAGCTGAAGTAAAAATTATCACATTTGTATCTAAACTAATAGAAAACGTTCCCTGTACAAAACTAAACCTATCACAATGTTGGTTCTCAGTAAAATCAAACCGTTTAAAGTTCACAACTGACTTTTGTGAACGCATAAATTTGCTAACATGAAGTCTAGTATGGCTACTCCAATGTGTAATCTAGTAGTAAGACACAAGAACTTTAGATACAAAAAAATGTGCAAAATGCAAAATAATGAATATAAAAGTAAATTCTAATATGAAAAGTATTCCTAACCAAAAACATCTTTTTAGTCTTTTAAATTAATTAGACTTTGTTGTTATTACACATTTCTAAACGTGTCTACTATCCTTGTTACTTGTTAATATCAAAAGAAGTAAATTTATTGTAGCCTACTTGCTTTTGTGTTTCATTTCAAGTTTTATAAAACCTGGTATAATAATAAGAAAAGTAATATTTCTGTAAATATTAATTTATAAACTATTTTATTATATTGAAAAAAAGTAGAATCAATTATGAAAAAGCAGATAAAGTAATAAATAATCATTTTCAAACTAGTGTGATTGTATTTTATCAACAAAGATACAAAATATCGTCCTGCCTCTACCCGTCTTCTAGTCTTTATTTTAGTGCACCGCTTAACCTACAGAATGCGTGGCGGTACTTCCAGCTTTATTCTACCTGGTTTACACATATTGAAGTATCAGAAGGTAATAATTATTTGTTTTATAGTGGTTTTGAAGTAACGTGTAAACCCTACAAATTAGTAATGGTTTTATTTCCGCTACATTTGTAGTATTGTTTCATTGTAGCAATAGATTTTGTTCCAAGTCAGTTAAACTATTTAACTTAAAGCTATTCTTATTTATCTTTATTCGTTATTAAGATCTACTATTTTCCTTTATGATACTTCAAATATATGATACATATAAACTTGAGTGTCTGGCACTTATGGAAACTTGATGGAATTATTTCATTTTACAAATGACATTTGTTTTGCAAGAAATGGCCAGATATCATATGTTTACCCTACGTTTTTAATAATCCTGGATCACGTTTACGCTCTTAAGATTACACAAATTTAAATAATTTATGAAGCTCTTCGTTCTGTTAATATATATACATTATAATTAATCTTATTCGTAGTAGTTTATTTAATTATAGTTTGTATTTTAATACATGGATTTAAAACAGCTTTATTAATATTTCTTAAAAGCAAAATCAAGATGAAACGAAGTATAGTCTACCGTATAAGTAGCCTACATAAGAATGAAACGAAGTGTATTCTACCGTATAACTATCGAACATTAGAATGAAACGAGGTGTAGTCTACCGTATAAGTAGCCTGCATAAGAATGAAACGAGATGTAGTCTACCGTATAAATAGCCTACATAAGAATGAAACGAGGTGTAGTCTACCGTATAAGTAGCCTACATAAGAATGAAACGAAGTATAGTCTACCGTATAAGTAGCCTACATAAGAATGAAACAAAATGTAGTCTACTGTATAAGTAGCCTACATAAGAATGAAACTAAGTGTAGTCTACCGTATAAATAGCCTACATAAGAATGAAACGAAATGTAGTCTACTGTATTAGTAGCCTTCATAAGAATGAAATGAAGTGTAGTCTACCGTATAAGTAGCTTACATGAGAATGAAACGAAGTGTAGTCTACCGTATAAGTAGCCTGCATAAGAATGAAACGAGGTGTAGTCTACCGTATGAGTAGCCTGCATAAGAATGAAACTAAGTGTAGTCTACCGTATAAGTAGCCTACATAAGAATGTAACGAAGTGTAGTCTACCGTATTAGTAGCCTACATAAGAATGAAACGAAGTGTAGTCTACCGTATAAGTGTCCTACTTAAGAATGAAACGAAGTGTAGTCTAAGGTATAAGTAAGTATCCTACATAAGAATGAAACGAAGTGTAGTCTACTGTATAAGTAGCTTGCATAAGAATGAAACGAAGGGTAGTCTACCGTATAAGTAGCCTACATAAGAATGAAACGAGTCAGTTTTCTGTGTCTCAGTTTACGGTACATATAGGCTAAGCAGCTGTTAATATTAAATTACATGAACCAAACATCGTCCATCAAAGGCAATATTTGCATACATTTACTTCGTTCACATAACTTTGTCCTTAAATTAGCAGTAACTGCCATAATTGTGCTATGAGAACAGATGGTGTGTCCCATGTTGTTGGACATTTCCTATCACTCGTATAGACCTAGTAAGAACAACCAGTCTCCTCAAAGATTCGAGAGGAGGTTTGAATTCTTTATCAAGTGAGCAGTGAAAAGGCCACATGTTGAATAATAACATATGCACAAGATTGCATAGCCTACTCCGGGATCTATTTTCTTTTAAGCTGGTTAATAAACAAATAGGCAGTTATCACAACTGACTGAACGATTCTTTACTATTAAGGCTTAAATAACAACAGATGAGGCATCGCAGAAAAATCTAATGTTAGTTTATTTTGTTAACCGTAGGAAAAGTATAAACTGGGCTAAAGTTACTTTTAAAAACTTGAATGTTCCGTCACATATTATTCACCAAAAAAGGACGTATATATATATATATATATATATATATATATATATATAATCCTAGTCAATAAAATGAAGATTGCAACCGTGACAAGATCTAGGTTACTTAGACCTACTTGATAGCAAGCTAAGCTACTTGTGCATTGCCCTAGTTAAGCGGAGAAGGGATATGGATGGGATATGTATGGGACGTTTATCATTGGCCGAGTGGTCAGGACCACACGTTTGAATAGAACTGTTGTCTTCCGTGTTCGTAGTGAGAGTGTAGCATGCCGTTATTATCCTATGCCCGTATTTTCTTACCCAATCTTGTCTACTTCTACTACATCTATTCTTTAGTTCTCGCTATAGTTTTATAGGTGAATTTAAAGCCTTTATTTCTTTCATCATTTAGATTTTTCTTAATTAATTTCTTTCATAAAATTCTTCTGTCCCCATAGACAGATCGTAGCTTCAAAATGTCATTAAATGGCGAAGTTCTGGCCCTGGGGAAACACTTCCATGACCCCTGTAGAGATCAGGTGTCCTTCAAGTAGTAACCCTGGTCATGCGGTAAAATTATTTACCCCTATCCCCAGTGTCAGAGAATTATAAGCTCCACGTAGGTTACAAAACAACAATTTATTTATGACATGGTAGCATTTTATTATGTGTTGCAACTGTAACCATATGCGTTTATTCTTTGTACATGGTAACAGTTTATTGTGTTACACAATATAAGTTTATTCCACGAAGCCTATTCTGTAACAGTTTATTTTGTGATACACAGTAGGCCTATAGGCCCTACGTTATTCTACGTACACCTTAACAGTTTATTCTGTGTTACACTGAATAAGTTTATTCTACCTACAGGGTAACAGTTTATTCTGTGTTACACAGTATAAGTTTATTCCACGAATGCTACACTGTAACAGTTTATTTTGTGTTACACAGTAGGCCTATACTTTATTCTACGTACACCTTAACAGTTTATTCTGTGTTACACAGACTAAGTTTATTCTACCTACAGGGTAACAGTTTACTCTGTGTTACACAGAATAAGTTTATTTTGGGTTACAGAGTAATAGTTTATTGTACGTACATAATTGTAGTTTGTTTTGTGTTGTATAATATCAGTTATTACTTTACTAAAAACAAATTATAGAACATTTTTATTTAGTTTATAGAGTCTCCCAGACTTCAGAACGTTTTATTTATACAAATATTGCAATAACAGTTGGTAGTCTCATTATTATCAGATAGGCCTCGCTAGTAATTGAAGCAGGATGTAGACATTGTCAAATGTGAAACCAAATATTCCATTGCTACTGATGGAATAGTAGTAGCAATTATTTCTAAAATACTTCCTTGTTAATTTATTCAAGAAATTGGCTCTCTTTAACGTCATTGAAACAGGAAATGTCTATTATAATTGTTTAACGCGACTACAGATAGAATCTGTACGGATTAAATTTTACAAAACTTAAAAAATTTCGAAGTACAATTTTTTCAATTAAATTTTTTCACTGAATTTGAAATGTTTTCGAAAAATAAATTACAGACATCAGTTTGACGATCGATAGCGACAAGTGAATGAAGAAACGTTTAAAATGCCATCTAAAATTATTCGCAGGCCTTGTCTGACTTCCTCGTCGACCTACTCCTTCGTACTCACGGTGCATTTTAATACGTACAAGTATTTTCCATTAATTATTAATACAATTTATATAGGCATAGCCATTGATTGTGTGACAGACACCTGGCGCCAGTAACTTCAAGAATTGTGAAACGTGTTTGTTTTTGCTTGTGCTTGGTTCTTGTCTGCTAACTTTCTTTTTCAGTTTCTCTTCTTGTTTGCTTTTATCGAAGTACGTCACAATATCTGCCTCAATTTTGTATGAATATGTCTTTAACAATTTTAAAGGAGATAATAATATTATATTTGAAATATATAAAATGAACTGGGAAAATGTGCTTTCGTACAGTAGCTGGTGCTGTCTTTTTGTGTACACGGATTAGTTTATGCTCTAGATTGCATTCAGTATTACAATTGAAAAAAGTGTAATAATAAAATTGATAGAATATTGTATAGTAATAGTAATAGCGTAATAATAGTAAAGTGTTAATTGTAATTAACATAATTAACAGTATACTCGTATAGTAATAATATTACAGTATTTATTGTATTGAATAGAATTAATAATAAATCCAATGCAATAATAAAACAGTTTTGGTTTTGAACTAGACTAAAATTGTGACAGTATCAATTGTTTGACTTATCAGCACAATCCAGACTCAAGTGACTTACCTCATCCTCATTCCTTAACAGTCAATTTCTTAATGTCGTAATTTATTAATAAAATAATGAAAACATTTTAAATTATTAAAATTTTGTTCACCTTTTCCTTCAAATGGAAAATTTATCAGGATCTTTCTATAAAAACCTATAACAACAGAAACAGCATCAATTAAAGGGAAAGAGGTGCTGCAAAATGCTGACTAGGTCGGTTAGTACTTTATACGAATGATACGATCTGGTAGGAATTATGGTTGGGATTTAAAGATCTGCTTGGGCACATCACTTAACGAAAAGAATAGCCTAAATTTACATCTATATGATTATGATATATAACACGGGTATATTCGCGTTATTTTGGATGGACAAAATGTTCTTACTTTGTGTTTATATTCAAAAGGAAAAGCCGTACTTAATCACAATTAGCAAATTTAAAATGCACTCGTTGTTTTTCTACTATAATTGGCCGCTCTGCCGTTGCGTTTTAATCAATTCTACGACTTTAAGTCTGTTATTAATAGATCGATATCAGCAAAACGATTAGTAAATCGAAATCAGATATCTCCAGCAGGGAGGGATAAAAATTAATATGACGGCGTGATTGTTTTATCAATACAGCCAGGTTGTAAGTCGTCAGAAGCCAAATTAAATGAGCACATAATTTGGTTCTTAGGGTAAGATTTTAATTTAGCTGACATTAGTCTATTTCTGTTGGCAATTTTAAAAAATTGGTATATTTTAAGGTAAACTAAATGAAATTATTATTTATGTATTAAACATTTTTCAATATTCCGTCATCTGCGAAAGACGAGGAAAAGGAGAAAGGCCAACAAAGGTGTATCAACGATATCCAACGGGACAGAAGATTAAACAGTTTTTGTTAATATAGTACAAAAAACCACATTTAATTTAACAACATTAACTGGTACTCACATCTAACAGTTACATGAGAATAGTCTAGGCCTAACATGCGGAGTAAAATTATGTCTGATTATAAAGTTTTATTCCAATTTGTTTAACTTATAATCTTTTACTCTCTTAATGTAGTCATTTACTGAATCCAATATACAAACAGAATATCTGGTAACTGAAACAAGGAGGAATTGATAATCGTTTAAAGTAATGATAAAAATAAACAAGGTTTACATTTCAATACCAAATCAACGACCAAATTCCTATGGAACAGTTTGCTTCTTCATCTCCTCCAACTAAAAAACGAAACTACGAGATTCGGACTCTGATGTTACCAGTTACAGTTAAGTGAGTTTACATTACACAGGAGTAATTCTTGCTTTATTAGAGGTTGCGCACACTATCTGGGGAGAAACGAAAGTTCAAAAAGAACCAAAAGCTCTTTAAAACAGGGTACACCAAACTGCTAAAAGAAGGTAAGTGCCCTTATTAGTTGGGCTTGACCTTTTTCTTCGGCTAAACTATACGACATTAATGGTTGCTAATCCCACTCTCCGGTAAAGTCCTTTAAACAGCCCTTGAACCATACGTGACTATAGTTGCAAATTGACCGCTCAGATATTTAGAAAAACAATGTGACGGCCATGAAGGTAAGGATTGTTCGCAATAAGTAATCTTAGAAAACATTGCGGTTGTGAAGTTTGAACGGGTTTGCAATACCACTGGTTAATACAGAAATTGAAAAGTTCAACTAAAATCTCAAGATTTTTACATGAAAATAATATTATGAAGGGGGGCCTGATTTCGTGTTACCTTCATCGCCGCCCACCATATAAGTTACTTAATTTCGTAAGCACCATATACTTTAGAGTTTATTTATCATTCTTTAGACTTCTCATATTTTATGCTAGGCTACTGAGAGCTGTATAAGTCTTGCCTTAACTTCCATAGGGACTTGACGAGGGCTGTTGCTATAAAAGCGAGATGTACCTTGTTTCCATAGGCCTACACGAACTGTAGACCACACTCGGGTAGACTGAATTAACTTACAACTATCCAGTTTACTGGTAAGAATTTAAAAAGGTAATAGCTTCTATAATTTTGTGGTATATCCATACTATCTAATTGTATAAAACGAGATAAAATCTTTTGTCACTTAATATTTCATCTTAGGAACAAAATACATGTTGACCTTTTTATGACAGCCTTCGTGAATAAGTCACCTACACTTAAAAGTTTTAAAAACATCATGAAATCAAAGTATTGACCAGTAAACGGTCTTTATTGTTTTTAGATTCAAATTTTTTTGAAAAGATATTAATGTAAATCGACTTAAATTCTTCGAATCATACAAAACACTCTGGTGCCTATATGCAATTAGGAAAGCATTGCAGACAGTCTTCGAACATCCACGTAACTTCGATAGTGTATTATGATATAAACAGTAATTCAACAATTATTTTAATTTATGATTACATATTTGTATTACTTGGCACTTTAAGAGATGAAAGTAAGATACTTAAATTAACGTTTCAATAGCCTATAGAGATTGAAATGTTTCGGAATATTCTCAACTTTACAATTACAATATGCATGTAGGCCTAATCCTGTCACTGCAATTTCACAAACATTTTCCAAATGCAAAGTTCAAAATCAAAATGCATATATTAAGGGGTTCTCTCCACAATATAGTATTTAATATGACAGCTTTAAGCAATCTGTTTTCTACATCCTGCAAACGCCTAACTTTTACTGTCATATTATTTGTAAATAAACACTTCTTAAATATTGTTCATTTCTTTCAGATGGAACCAGACATGAATTTGGGATTATATGCTGCTTCACGATTTATGGATTTTGGGATTACTTAAATGACGAGGTAAAGTTTTTTTAAAACTTTGTTCATTAAACTTGCTATTCAAGTTAGGCTAATAATGGTTTACTTAATCACCGCTGGATCTTTATTAGCTTAATCATATCTGTCAATATTTATGTAAATATGTTGTTTACATTGTGTACTTGTTTGCTTACAGCTTGTAATATTGGTGTAGGATTAGATCTACACTTAAACACTTGACTAAATGATAAATTTACTTGCCTAAAGTAGCCCTTGCTTTGGTTTGTAATTTAGCCGATCCCATTGTTAATTCTAGACTGCAACCGAGCTCTTGGTTTAACTGATAGGGTCGAAGTAAAGACACTGTATTTAGTGTTTTGGGGTAATTATGTCATTTAATGTGGAGAATTGTAGTGAGTGAGTGAGTGAGTGAGTGAGTGAGTGAGTGAGTGAGTGTGTGTGTGTTTGTGTGTGTGTGTGTGTGTGTGTGTGTGTGTGTGTGCGCGTGTGCGCGTGCATGCGTGCGTGTGTGTGTGTGTGTGTGTGTGTGTGTGTGTGTGTGTGTGTGTGTGTGTGTGTGTGTGTGTGTGTGTGTGTGTGTGTGTGTGTGTGTGTGTGTGTGTGTGTGTGTGAGTGAGTGAGTGAGTGAGTGAGTGTGTGTGTGTGTGTGTGTGTGTGTGTGTGTGTGTGTGTGTGTGTGTGTGTGTGTGTGTGTGTGTGTGTGTGTGTGTTCATTTCGTAGGTTGGTTATGTTTGGACTAATATTCCTATTGATGCTATGTAAAATTTGTCGGTTTCTTCTTAGGTTTTGTACTATGTTATGGCATGGGGATTGTATAATGTTTATTTATTTGTAAGTGTATTAATGTATTGCATGGTATTTTGTGTGAAGTAATGTCCCTGTTTGATCTGTGTAGAAGCTGGGGTGAGTAGTAAATTTTTATTTAGACATTATGTGCTTGTGTTCTTTGTTTAAATCGTTTATTGAGGTTGTTGTGTAAGAATGTTTATGAACATTATTGGTTTCCTATGTGTAGAGTGTTTAAGCTGTATTTCAGTATATTTTATACAGACTTACGTTTATGCTCTCTGGTTTCAGGTTATCAAATTATAGGCTATATACAGAACTAAATTTTAATTTTTTTTTGCTTGCGAAACGGTTTTGTACTTATATATTTTATTCTTTGTAAAATATATTCGGCGTATTGAATTAGGTATACAAGGTGACTGTAAAGGTACACGAGAAATACTATATGGGATTCCAAGTACTGCTTTCTAGGCTTGCTGTTTACCGTCAAATAATCTGTTGTATTGATATTGTATAACTGTATTAGGCACAATGGAGGATACTATGTTTAATTAATACTTATAAATATCAACGTCACCCTTAATAAAAGTCACACCCCTTTCCACTCTGACTCCCCTTCTCACGTCCCTTCAGTTTAGTCATACAATAAAGCAATGCATTAAACAGGTTAAAGGTGCAACTCCATGTTAAGACATCTAGTCCTCTTCACAGCATGATTCCATTGGTCACACTGATTCCAGCCTCGGTTGTATTCATTACTTTTTATTGAGTTGCAAAAACCATCCCCATTGAAGGGGTTTTCATACAGTCCTTCTGTCTGCCTGAAGTTATGACCCTTTTCTGCAGATCTTGAAGCAACAAAGGACCTTAGTGTACAAGGTGTTCTGTTCAGGCCAATGGCAGTTTGTCATTTTGCAGAACAATTTCAAATGGGTTTCGCCATTCTGTATGTGTGTCTTCAATGGCAGCAGTGTAAAGTTTTGTTGTCATTCAATATTTGGAATAAAATACCATGTTTAAGAAACCATAATTTGTAAAAATAAAGGTCACTTTTCTCCTAGATCTCATCATTTTCTCAGACCTTGAATGAGCTTGTAGCGTAGATTTTAACTACTAAATTTCAAAAGTAGACCGTAACAGTTCCATCGAAACATTATAAAAGCAAACCTGAAACAAAATATAAACTCTTGAATAATTCATTGCAAATGTTTTAATGTAAACCAACACTTAGTAACTTACACTTAATTGTGACATAATTTGCAAGTTAACCATAACTATCCAGCTTTATTTGTTATGTGTTCAAGACTAAACTCATGCACAAAGAAATTTTGATATTTTTTGTTTCAAGAATTTAAGTTATGAATGAAATATGAAGGCGAGAGATCTAAATATTGTTAAAATGTACCTCAAATCATGGTTTTAGTGTAAGCGACATTACATAGCCCTATTTGTCACAAATATATTGTTAGATATGTCCTATATTTTTTTTGACCTTGAAGTTTATAATAATTTTCTTTTCGTGCCAAATTAAGTAACTTATTTAAAAACAACAAAGTTACTGCCTTATTTTGTATTTGTTGACAAACATTAATTCGGTATCTAAGCGATTTACTTATATTCTCTAAGCCTTTAGTCTCATAATGTTGAACTATTTATAACTTTTATTGTATTATTTACGTATTATTAATTTATATTTGTTCTGTCTTACTTCTATTGTTTCTTCTTCTACATAAAGTAATAAATACTACCAATTTTTATCAAGCAATTTATTGAATCCAAATATAAATATTTCCCCTTTATAGCACTGGGAAAATTCTCTATTTCAGAGAAAAATCTATTCATTATAGAATACGTCATATCAGTGTTTAAAAACATTTCAAAGTCCAATGTTCTAAGTCCATGACTTCTACATTTGTTTCCAATCTTCAGTTGTATGAACCTTTCTCATTTTAACCTTAGTAGATCGTTATAGGATGAACGATATTATTTTATTTAGGCTATTGTTCATACCTATGTCTTAGTTCTGTATTGGGTGAGTTAATTGTAGGCTACTCTTTACAAAAACGTGCAAGTAAAAATTGAAATAAATAAACAAATTTTATATAGGCTAATAACAGATCACAGACAATTTTGCTTTTTTAAACACTCAACGTTTTGAATTTCTTTCCGAAATTCCTTTTCAAGAGCTCAATTTTAATTAAACATTTGAAATGTGAACTGTCATTAGCCTATATAAAAAATTAATAGTTAATAACAGACATTAAATAAAAACTAGTTAATAATTAAAGTCTATAATAAAGACTAGTTAATAAATAAAAATCTTTGTTTATTTATTACATATTTAAAAATTATTTGTTTATATTTTCTTTCGTAGTTGACTCAAAAACATGTCAACTTTAATACGTTTAATCAAGGTCATTATCCCAACACGATATATAATCAAAAAGTAAATTAACAATTATATAATAAATAACTACATTACCAGAGGTTGATATAATAGATAACTAATTAACAAAGTTATCCAGATTATATCCCAATGGCCATGTCACTATATCACCATCATCGGAAGTTATTAGCGTAACTACAAAGAAATTACAAAACCAACTTTTTGTAGCAAGTAGACATAAGTAGACTATTTTAATTTGAAAATATAAGTTAAATGCAAGCAATACACAAATACATCGTTTAGAAGTAAAATATTGTGAGCCTTCCATATTTTTTTTTTTTTATCAAATTAACCTTTTCGTGGTTCTTATTTTATCTTATAAATAGTGTAAAAAACAAGTAGCATAATTAATGAGTATATTTTTATAATAAAAAATGAACAAGCGTCACGGGACGAATCAAGGTAAATACGTGTAAGCGTGAAAGGGTGGCGTGAATTGACTGCAGTAATTAAAAATTAAAGAAGAGGGTGGAATAAAAAGCGTTGTATTAAACATTGTTCCCTTTATATTCGTTAACCTTCAAAGAACTGTTGTAAAATTAACCTTACAGCGAACGTTATTTTAAACCCCATTGTTAGAAGTATTAACTCTTTTTGTTCCTAATCTTGAAGTTTTTAAAACAGCAGCTGTATCGGTAAGAACTGCAAAAGGGTCCCGTTACATTAAATGTCACGTTTTAAAATTATATATCTTAGCCCTAAAAGTGTTCGTCATCTAAAAAAATTCGAAGAACATTCAATAATTATAATAAACAAAGTTATATTGAAAAGACACGTTATTTTTACAGAAAATACCTTTAAGATATTTTTATTAATTCTCACGTAATGTACCAAAGATCATAGCTTTGTTTTAATACCATAAATGTTTTGACCTCTTCGTTGTTTCTCAACGATTTTCTACATAATCCTTCCTTGAGTGGATTAAATAAATGCCTACTAATCTGGAATGTTCACAGGAAGAGATAGGTAGTATATTACAAACCATTTTTAACAAAATTTTGATTTTCCATTTGCTTTTTTATGTCAGCTTGGTGATAGTTCGGGAAACGTGTTTGAACCACGTATTTTCATTTAGGTCTTTCTTTCTCTTGCTGGCTCTACGTGTTCATCAGCATGTCTGAGTATTTGACACTGTTTATTCGACGCTGATCCTTCAAATAATGAAATACTAAGCATTCTAAAAGGTAACCAACTTTACTTTTCCTGCTGATGTTGAGCTTTGATTTAGCAAATGAACTTCCAATCCATGCTTTGTCTTTGCGACTCTGGTTCAAACGATTCATTCCAGAAGAGATTTTAGACTTTTTACCTTTAGAAAATGGATCACTGATATCGAGGAAAACAATTATCACCCAACCAGCAACTCTACTCAGCTGATCCAGTGATGCCAATATAATGTCATAAACGTACAAAACATTTTCATTTCTACGTTAGTTGGTCTCATCAATTATTGAAGGACCTTCGTAATATAATTTTTCAAAATATATTTTTTCCTTTATTACTTTTTCTGTCGTCAACTTATTTTACACTTTTTTTTAGTTCATCCATATTTTTGCATTTATCATCTACAGTAAGCCTATCTACTTATTTTGTTTACTAAAGGAAAATTACACACCAAAATATAATAGCAACCTGCAACCTACAAGTTTTCCTTGTTATATTTCGGGAAGCATGTTAGGCTTTTACGTAATAAACCATTCACTACTGTCGAGTCATGTTAGGGCGACTAGAGAAAATCTATTTTAATCTTGTTCCTTTATCTTATTTTCTTACTACAAGTGAAACAGTATCTAAGTATAGATATGTTGGAACATATGGTAGGCCTAATCGGATTTCAATCCTAGCCAAGTTACAGGCAGGATTATTTTAGTTTTGATAAACAAAATCTTTATTATTTAATGTAATAACTTAAACATATGACTAGTAGCTTTTCTTCTAATAAATTAATAAGAGAATTCGCTAGAAATATTCTTATATTATTGAGAAAACTAGTCGTACGGTAAGAAAGAGAAGGGTTTCTTCATAAGGAAAAGTTAAACTTAAAAAAAGTAAAAAACACTCCTACTGTTTTGAAAATTGGATTTAGACTAGGTGCGGTAAATTTGTTATTTAGGCCTAGTGCGTATATTTTATTTGTTCACATGTTAGGGTAAATGCTTTCTTGAAAAATATTTCCATTACAGTTTTACAGTTTTATTAACTAAATTTTACTCTTAAAGCAGCTATAGGGTATTTTCACAATAAAAATATTGTTTGTTTTTGAAAGTATAGCCCCTATTACTAAGAAACTATTTTCCTTTTAATTAAATATTTCCTGTTACCTCTAATAGGCTAATAAATTCAACAAATATTAACACTGCTTAAATATTAAACAATTAGTCTCTCCTAGATTGATTTTATAGTCTGATCTTGTTTTTATAGTATGGATTTGCGATATAAACAAATATTTTTCGGAAGGGATAAACCTCAAAATAAAAACTTAAAATGTTGGAAGTTCCACACGCATAAGAACTCACTTCTTGTTAAACAAAATTAACTAAACATCACAATCTAACTTAGTGAGAAATAAGGTCCGATATTAATTGTAGTTCATAATAAGTGAACATTTTATTAATAATTACAGTATTAGTCCTAAGAATAATCTACACAGACTCGCTATCAATCTACACAGACTCCATAATATAATGGATACCTATTTCATAATATAGACTATTTAGCTCTACATATCGTTATGAAATTACAAATATTTATATTTTAAAATTTTTAGCAACAGGGTCCTATTCAATTTTTTCACTGGATAAATTGTTGATTCCGAAAATAATATTTGGTTTTTTTACTATTGGCTAAAATATCTACAGAAATGAATACAGGTTTACCTTTTAGTACAAAATAAAAAGTAAGTAAGTTCATAAATTCTAATTATTTTTTTTTTAATAGATGTAGAATGATCAATAACACTCAAATATCTTAATAAAATAAACATAAGTTATTACACAACAGGATTTATGAGAAATAAAATCGTTTAGCTACCTCTTAGGCCTACTGCAGTAATTCTGTATAGGCTACTGCTAAAGCTGCAGTAGGCTATATTGTTTTGCAAACATAAATAGGTGTTTACTGCAATAGAAATTTAGTTGTTATAAATTTGTCGGGTTAAGTAATGGAATCTGTAAACATGTTCCTGGCTCCTGATAGACCTGGCTTTTTGGTTAACAGTTCTATATAGGCCTATAACAAAAGAATGTAAGTTAACCATCATAGCAACGAACACTTAAGCACGTAGGCTGTTTAAATAAAAGTAAGAAACCCATATTGTTGGCTGTTCCTTACTCTGTTTACAACTAAGAACGGCAAAGATAAAAACTGCAGTAGAGTATCCACCTGGCAACAACAGCAACAAAAACATCAAAACATAAAAACAGAAGCAGACCAGTAAAACTTCTACAATTCTAGCGCATAAATTAACTTCATTGCCGGTTGAAAGAAAAACAAGCATCGGCCTTGGATGATAAAAACCGCCATAAAAAGACGGTTAGATTGGCCGTAGATTTGCGTCACGGCCGTAAACATTTGGTTTTGTGTGCTCGTGGGTGCTCCCCTCCTATGTAAAGCGTGCCTCAGAATTAGTTCTAAGCAGCGTTTTTATGGTCAGTAAACGTCCCGTTTTATGGGCTCATGATTTCTGATTGACTCTTCTGCAGTACATAAATTTCCCACTGCTTTCTGCCCACTTGGCCCATTGCTACTTGTGGATTTTATGGCTTGTTAAACTGCCCTCTTTACGGCTTCATTACTTTGTTTTAAAGCGACCAATACGGGTCCGTGTACCTGCTTTGTGTGGCCGCAAGCGGAAAATAATTTCATTGTTCCCTCCAAATAAACAAGCCTTAGTTCTGTATTCTTGGAGCGTCTTCAAGTATTGAAGTTATGTAGATTTTTTTAAAATTTATATATAGCTTAATTTTTTATAAAAAAACCAAGCTTTTTTTACACAAATAATGATAATAATTTTACTTTTCCTAAGAAACAATATAAGTAGCCTATATTTCTTCTGTGTAGAATATTGCTTACGGTTATTTTAATATTTGTGATTATTAGGAGCTTATACACAACTACAACAGAAAATCTGGAAACAGCTTAATTATAGTAAAAGACGTGTCGATATAAGTAAAAGTAAAAAAGATTGTAGCATAAATGTATAACTTATAAACTTTTGTCTATTAAAAAATGTGATATACAGTTGAGAATAATCCAATAACCTACAAATTGTAATAAGTGGTAGGTTAGATAGCCTACATTTAAAGTATAGGCCTAACTATTTTACGATATTAAAATACACAAAATGCATTTAGTCTGTTGCTTAACATAAAAAGTAGGAAAAGAAATTATCTAAAAGATAAAATAGGTCACACTTTTTTAAAACACTAGGACCGTTACGGAGTAAATTAAATATATAGGATCTAATCATTATGATTATCACCACAAGGCGTAATTTACAAATATATCAAGAGTATCATTTTTTCTTCTGTTCAAACTAGTAGTTTATTTAGTCTTATATTACAAATTTTAAATCTGATCAAATTACTTGAAATTTGTGAACAATGTGTCGTAATTTGTGAATGTTGAATATATCCTAGGAGTCAGTCTTGTCATTTTCTTTTGGAGAAAGCGAATGTATTACCTGCTTTCTAAAACATGTTATTTAATATAGCAGTAATCTTTAATGGTTTTTTTATTTAATTCAAACATTTCCAACCTTGACAATCAAACATCGTTCATCTACATTTCTTCAACGCACTTAAAGTGAATTTTAAAAAATCTCTAAATTACCTCCAATTGATGTATTTTTCTCTTTTCAATAGATCTATGCTTTATTGAAGTTGAGTAAAGTTGATTAAACTTCATTATTTACCTAAATTAAAAAACAGGGTTCTTGTAAGTTAACGTAGGCTATATTGGGCATCTTTTAGAGACATTTTGGCTTTATCCAAGTAGCCTATATTTTATAAAAAAGGTTTAAAAATGGAAATGGTGCCAAATATGCTGAACTTATATACTATTACGTCGCCCTTTTTATGTAATTTTGTCCTTTTTATATAACGTACCCCTTTTTATATAACGTCGCCCGTTTTAAATAACGCAGCTTTTTTTTACATAACATTGCCCTTTTTATATAACTTTTTTTTATATAAAGTTGCCCTTTTTATACAACGTTACCCTTTTTATATAACGTTGCCCTTTTTATATATCGTTGTCCTTTGCATATAACCTTTCCCTTTTTATATAACGTTCCCCTTTTTATATAACGTCGCCCTTTTTAAATAACGTAGCCCTTTTTAAATAACGTAGCCCTTTTTACATAACATTGCCCTTTTTATATAACGATTCTTTTTTTATATAAGTTGCCCTTTTTATACAACGTTGCCCTTTTTATATAACGTTGGCCTTTTTATAGGCTATATCGTTGCCCTTTTTATATAACGTTGCCTTTTTTATATATCGTTGCCCTTTGCATATAATCTTTCCCTTTTTATATAACGTTCCCCTTTTTATATAACGTAAGCCCTTTTTATATAATGTTGCCCTTTTACATAACGTTGCCCTTTTTACATAACGTTGCCCTTTTTATATAATGTTGCCTTTTTTATATAGCTTAAAGTTGCCCTTTTAATATATCGTTGCCCTTTATATATAACGTTGCCCTTTTTATATAAAGTTGCTCTTTATATATAACGTTGCCCTTTTTAACAATTCAGAAGAATCGGTTCCTTAGGTTTTGGTGAACGAAACTATTCAATGAGGAGAAATCCATAAAATAGGCCTATATGTTAAAAATGAAACATACGTAGTAAAAACTCACATTTTATTTAATGCTTTGGGCCTATTAACAACATCTAACAATAATTGTGGTGAGTTATTGACCTTAACAGAAGAGTAAAATGTAATTAACATTTAGTAAGCCTATTCGTTCAGAATGAAGGTAAAGAATTGGTAGGCTTAATTTTCCCAATATTATTTTGATCAAAATGAATCGTCTGTAAGCCCTTATTTAGTGACGAATAACATTTAACGAACACCTAACTCTCAGGCATTCAAACGCATATCATCTTTGTATATAAGTCTACTCGTGAAGATAAACAAAGAAGACATTGTAGGCCGACTACTTTGGCCGTCCATCGCTGGAATTCGATATGAGCCAATATCAGGTGAGAGATATCGATAGTACCAAAGGTCTAGGAAATCAGAAAAGTCATTAAAACTTGTGGTATAAGCTGTAAAGTTAGATACAATCAATTATGATGATATTGACTGAAATAGGCCTAATTGTAAAAAGGTAAAGGAAATATTGAGCTCAGATAGTAGCCTATGCAGTAGGAAATGTAGATCGAAGAAATGAGAAAAATTCAAATCTTCGATTTGTAGTTACAAATGGCATATACTTTGGTTGTTATTGAAATAAAATTGAAAAGTAGTTTAGTTTTAATAAAAACATGTTTATTGTTTAAATTCAGTAAAAAATTTAAAATAGAAATAATTTCAGGATAGAAAAAATATGTAATGATCTAAGATTTAATAATAGGCTTATCTAATTTTCAAATTAATTTAAATTGACTATCTGTAATATATATATTTATAGGCCTATTATTTCTCTGTTGGAACCAAAGAAAATTTTATTAAGTCACTGAGTAAGTCCAGCAAAATAATACCGTATTTAAATTTAGATAAATATATTACTTTAACGAACTTCTGTGTTTATTGTTGGTTAAAAAGTTGTAATAAAATGGCCTGACACTAAAATTTAACGTTTATAAAATTAAAAATTAAATAAAATTATATACGTTTCATTTTTAATTTAGCTTATGGATTAGTAATAATTTAAATTAATGTAGTCTAATATAGGCCCTAGTTATTGGTAGGCTAAATAGATATTCCATTGATTTAATTTTTTAACAAAATTGAATTATTTCTATTCCCTAAGTATAAATTGAAAATATTTACAGGTGTTTTGAAACTGTAAAGGACATTGTATTGTTTTCATTCCCCTACTTGTGTCTCTGACAAACTGTAAAGCCATAGCGAATCTGAACGATCGCTTCTGAACGAGAAACAGTTACGGTTATTGCGGTGTTACTCCAGCCGTCGTCGGTGCGACAGTGTTGCTGGTAGTTGGGCATGCAGTCCGATAGATAGCGTTGGCAGTGTATAGTGGGGAGTCGCACTAGTTCACTCCGCGGAGTTATCTCAGCTACAATGGTTGCGCACCGTCCCGTATCAAATACGACGCTATTGGTCCATTCCCGCCCCCTCCTTGTTCAGATTCATCATCCGTTGCGTTTTGCTTCGTCCATTCATGTCGACTGCCACTTCGCACGGCATTTATCTCGGGTTTGATTGTACCCTTTATTCGTTGCGAGCGCTCTCTGGGCCAAATAGACTGTCTGCTTGAGTCTCAGTGCTGTCGAAACCTCCGTACAGTCAGTACGTGGTCCGAACCCTTGCCGAATATTTCCCGCGGAAAAACGAGGCCCATACGATTTTATTATCTATAATTAACATTAAAAAAAATTATCACTTTAACTGCCAGTTGTTTATAAAGAATCACTTTACGACATTTTTATGATTTTTTTTACGACTCGGTGATTTTAACTGCAGTTTTATTACTATTTTGTCACGGGTCGGCTTGTTTTAGGGTGAAACATTTTATAGACTTTTAAGTGGCAAATTGTGAAAGGATTTTTATAGTGTGTGAATATTTTGTGAATTGTGTATACTAACAAAAAAAATAATAAAATGTGTTACGAGTGATAATAACAGTTTCGAGTGATGGTGATAGGAGGTTAGTGAAGGGGTTTTTGAGGGATGTTTTTTTGACTTTCCAAAGGCACCGGCTTGTACTAGCCGGTCGTATACCTTACAAACGGAGATTTACACAGAATTCGACAGAATGAACTCTTATTTCGAACAGACTGGTTTTTACGGTAGCCACCATCATCAGTCCAGTGCGGCAGGGCATCATCATGACCAGACCGCGGCCGCAGCCGCAGCATATCGCTTCCCTCTGGGTCTTGGCATGTCGCCGTACGCCTCCAGTCAGCACCACCATCACCACTCACTGCACCAATCCAGGCCGCCACAAGACTCGCCCTACGATGCTTCGGTCGCGGCGGCCTGCAAGCTGTACTCCTCGTCTAACGACACCCAACAGTCTAGTATTAACTACAGCACGTCCACTAAACCAGACTGTTCCAAATCCAACTCGGAGTCGAGCCATCAGAACGGATACGCCGCCGTCGTAGCCGCGGCAGCTAAAGACGTTTGGCAATCGGCGACGACCGGAGGATCGGCGAACTCAGCGAATTCGCTAGTCGGCCCTGTACGTCCGGCTGCATGCACTCCGGATTCCAGAGTCGGTGGATACGCCAGCTCGGTCGGGTTAGTAGGAGGAGACCCGGCATCCAGCCCGGGTGCTGCAGGTGGAGGAAGGACCTCTTCGTCGGCAGCATCCCTTGGAGGATCGTGGAACACATGTTCCTTGAACTCTTCAAGCGCTCAGTCAGCAGTAGGTTCGCAGCTTCACCAGCAGCCTACGAATCACACTTTTTATCCATGGATGGCCATAGCAGGTATGTCACAATAGATTCCATTTAAAAATGTAACTTTAAGATAAACTATACGATGCATATAGCCAATATAGAGTCTCAGTTATATATTTGAAAGTAAAATATAATAATTCAAAGTCCAAAAATAGCATTAACTACCACTGTGGCTTAATAATTTTTTGTTTTAAAAGTAGAGTAATATATCGGTTTCTTTTCAAAGTCATTAAAATAATAATAGACAAATAAACACGTAAATAATATTTCTAATATTTAAATTTAATTGAATATTCTTAAAATATAATTTTATTTTATTCGCAATAGCTAAAAGAATTACATTTTGTAGTAAGCATACTTTAAAAATATGCATTTTTAATTAATAAATGTAAAAAGTAAGTAATTAGTAAGCTTACTGTCTTATTGTAAGTGTGGTTTTATTCATTTTCTATTGGATCAATTAACCCGTTTAAATCGCTTGTTAACTCGAATCTACCCCTGCATTACAAAATTCACTTACAAGTTACAAAAAGGCTTCATTACTCCGTATTACCGATTGTTTAGCCGCTAGAAAGAGCAAACTAATAATGGATATCATATCAGATAGGATCAGCTGATGATAGTGAAAGTGGCGTTAGAAGAAAAGGCCGCCTCCGTTTCGGGCGTTAATCTTCGACCGTGTCACGTATTTTATGACCTTCGAAACCCGCGCTCCGTCCGCACACTGTAATTATTTTGATACATCCGTAATCATGTGCTTATGGACGCGATTTATCCCAGAATAATTATTTCTAAGAAGGAAGTCAGACTTTTATTAACCATTTGATTTAAGTTGGCTATGGTGCAAAAAAATATATATTGTCTAAGTATAAATAGCACGTAAAATTATATTTAGTAAAGTTATTTCTTTTAGTAACGTCTACAGTTCGCCAAAATATAAACGAATAAATAAATAAAGCTATAATAATAAATAGTTAAATATTTTCAAAGTTCAAAAGAACGAATAATTATTTGTTGAACAAAACCTTTTATCTTCATTAAAACTTAATATCCTTTTATTTTTAGTTGTTTTATTGTAGAAGCTTTGAGGTTCCACAAAGGAAAATTAAGGTTTATTTTTAAAGTAACAATTAAAAAAGTTAAAATTTCGACAATAAATTGAAAAAAAAATTAAATGAATAGCCTACTTATTTATCGTAAACTTTTTAAAAATAATAACAGTCTCTTATAAAATACCAACATTCTGGATACGTGGCGAGAGTATGAGGTACTTTGTTCCTTGGAATTTTCAAATCATAGATTGGTGATTTGATAATTTTCTAATGTTTATTGCAAATAGTTCCATATCACCGACATGGGTAAGTTTTATATGAATGGAACATTTTAGTATGATTAAAATTACTTTATTTCTTATAGTAACAATCTTCCTGTAACATAAAAAAAAATGTTTGAATTTTAATATTTTCCAGCACAGTAAGTTATTGGGAATATGAAAATTCAAATAGATATCTTTTCTTATGGATGAAGATAAATATTTTAAATTCAGATAATGTAACTTTTTTTCTGTTATTTTACAACATATTTTATACGGTTAGCATTATCATCAAAGGAAATCGCGATATTAAATAATTTAAGTTTAAGCCCAATGGCAAACATATCTTTTGAAGTAACGAAATTTTATAGCCACCGTTTAATAATATTGTAATTTATAAGTAATAGATATTAACAATTGAAGTATTAGGGTGTTTTGTATGTAGGCCTAGACACCATGAAAGCCTAGATTATAACCTATGTTTAGATAAATAATACTGGTTCACTTTTGAATAAAGAGAAAGGTTTAGTGAAACCTTGCTTTTTGATATTATCAAAAGAATTATTTGAACAATATACAAATCTTTTCCCTCCTACTCCATTTTGGGAAAACATTACAGCTTTAGCCTACAATAAAAAAACACTCTTTCAATAGCCTAATTTTATAAAAATTAATGAGTTAAATTTATAAGTTTCATAATATATTGACATTTTTATCTAACAATCAATGTTTAATGTAATTCTTTTGTGTTGAAGAATGTATCGTAAAATGAATAAATCGACCATTTAATTAACTGACTTGACAATTTTGTAACCTGGTAACATTAAAATTATAAATATTCAAAATATTTTAACCATGTCATGCTTTAAAATACTCTAATAATATTTACAAACTTTATAGGCCTTTGTAGCCAAGAAGAAATAGGCTAAATTACATCCATGGCTTAGTAGATAAAAGAGAAACAAAGTTCGTAAAATTTTAAATTACAGGCACAAGCAAATACAAGTGCTGCGTTTCTGCTGGCAGTTTGTAATATAATTATGAATGAAATCATTTCAAGTGAAACATAAATAGGTCTACTAAATGTTGAATTATTTATGTAAATCAGTCAGGTTTTATCCCAAATTCCTTGTTTAAACAAAAATCAAGGATTAAACAAAAGATGAATTTCTTTTGAAAGAAATTTTAACTTAAACAGAAATTAATTTTTAATTGGTTATTACTATATGCCCAAGTAGTTTTACTGAACTAGAAATATAGTAATAATCAATTACAAACTAGGTTTCTTTAATGTAGCCTTATTATCAAAGGTTTCTATAAAATAGAGTATAGATCGAGTATATTACAGGCAGGCTCAGTGTTTTGAAAATTTGAAGTTAATTTTTAAGAAACTGTTTAACATTCAAAGTTTACAAACTGTCAAACATCCAGTGTTAAACAAGACAAAAAAGTAATTTTGCATATTTGCAAATTTTAATAATGTGCCTTCAAAAAGTTACAATCTTACCTTTAACACAAAGCTAAAATTATACCAACTTCTAATTGCAAAATAACCTCATAACGAATACCGATTAGCTAGGTGTCTTAAACCAGTTTAGGTATAGGCTACTTTTTAAACAACGTCTACCTGTTTCAACTACTATTATTTCCTGTAACATTTTAATAATCGGTGCTATTCTGAAACAATTTTAAAAAACCTTTCAGTTGGTACCCTTGTGGTAAAACATGTGACTCATATTAAACACAATTGGAATAATTTATTCAGTTAAAAATAAATATACTTCGAAGCCTATCACTTAGACATTTAACTTGGGAATACCCGTAAAATGTAAGTATATTTTATTTTTGTCAGTAATTAATTTTACTATTTTTATAAAAAGGATTGTTTTATAATGTAGTTTACTAATCGATGATTTTCGCCTGCGCTCGTGCGAGCGTGTGTGTATTTTCAAATACGATTATTATCGAATAGGTCACAACGCTTCTTGTTTTAGTAAATGTTTGTACTATCGACGTATGTGTTAGTCTTGTATGTCGAAACAAATTTAAATCATGTAATCTATTAAAATATTTTTCATTAATTAATAGAAAAATTAATTAATATGGTTGTGTTGAAACTTTAAAAATGACATGTGAAAACAGTAAAAAAAGTTATTTATAGGGGTACATATCATATTGATGTTATTTTAATTAGCACATAAGACATTTACAATCATTTGGTCTTTGACCTTTGGTAAATTGATAAATATATAAATAATTCGAATTGTTTTTACATTGTTGTAAATATTAATCACTTGTTTATATTTTGTCTTTACAGGGAAAAATTAAATATTGTACATTTTCCTTTCGTATATTGTAGCCTACCCAGATCGTCGATAGTTTGTGGTTGTAAATTATTTATGCGACTAACATCTGTGAAGAATAGAATGAAGCTATTAATGTCAAATTCGTGTGCATAGCAGGTACAGAGGGAGAACCGCGTATAATCTCGTGTTAATTATAAATACATTACACATAATAGTTCGCTATGCGTTCGATAAGGGTAGTCTTTGTTGTGGTGTGTAAAGGAAGGGCATGGGGCGAAAAACAGCTGATCGGAATGGCCTATATAGCGAGCCGTAAAGTTGAACAACCTCCCTCTTGCCTTAAAACTCCCCACAACCCTATTCACTAGACACCCTTGATTATTACGGAATCCCTTCCGGGGTTAAAAGCGACATCTATGGTTCAAGTGTTTTAACCACGCCGGAGAGGGTGTTGCAACAGTCGCTACCTGGCAGTTAAAGGTAGAACTACTTTTAAATGTAGTTGAGGAATAGTTTTCAAAAAAACTCATTGAACACTGGCATATATTTAAAACTGGTATATTGAAATGAAGTCTTATCTAACTAAAATCATCTTAAATAATTGAGTAGAATTTTGTGTTTGGTCAATATTAATTTTAGATTCCAAACTTTCGACTCCTATAAATAAATAATCAATAATAAAAATGAATTATATATATATATATATATATATATATATATATATATATATATATATATATATATATAAAGAAATAGGTAAGTTATACAAGCAAACATTTTTGGTGCTGTTGGGAAAAAAGTCCTTTTATATCAGTAGCTATTTAACAATGTTGCATTTTAAAATAAAAAGTAGGTATGGTAGGTTAACTAAAGTAAAAGAATAGGCTACTACCCTAGAATATGAATGTAGCGGGGCATAGGTCTACTACTACTGTACATTTGTTACTTTGCGTGTTTGATCTGGACCATCTTGGTACTGACCATTATAATTTATTTAGTGGGCCTGGAAATATAGAGTAGGTCTAGTCTAATGGATTTCTTTGACGTGTTATTTCCCACGTCATCCACATTCAATGCATAAACAAAAGAGTTTAGGGTCTATTTTTAATTTCTTAAAAGTTTATATCTTACGCCCTTAAGTTGTCCTTAGGTTCTACCAAAATGGGCTCTCTTGTTCAAATACTAATAGACCTACGAATATTTAGAGAGAATCAATGACTATCATGCTATATTTTCAAAATGAATATAGAAACAAAATTTCAAAAATGATGGGGAAAATATCATATGTCAAAAGTAATAGGCCTACAATAGTAAAATCTGCTATTTATATATGAGGTAAAATTACTTCACACGAAATGTAAGGAATAAAAGAAAATAATCATTTGAAAATAGTTACCAAAATATGAAAAATAAACACTTGAGTTTACAACAGCAAGTCAAACAGATAATCTACAATAGGTAATTTTTTATAAGTAGCCTATATCTACCTATTTGTCCCCAAAATATTTAAAATAATTTTATTCAAGATAAATTATGTGCTTGTTAAAATCTCAATAATTAATGTGAAAAATTACAATATCAGACAAAGCATAGTATTTAAAACTTATTTCTTGTTTTGGACATTGTCTTGGACACCAGAATGTAACAAACAAGCTGTTGGTTTCATCCCACGTCCATTAGTGCATCTAACTAACATTTAGTTTTAAATAGATGCAATTCGTGTACTAAACACAAGCTTCCACAAACTGAAATACATAATTATGGGATTTGAAGATTGAATGAATATGAATTAACACAAGTCATTTACAAGTTATGTTTATTAGGGAAGTTATGTCCACAATAGTGGACTCAAAATCTCACCAAAAAATAGAACGATGTCGCCTTCCTCTGTGCTTGGCTACTAATCTACTATCTCAGTCTGAAAATAAACAAGGTAAATTCTAACAACTTTTATATAGTTAGAGCTTAATATATTATAAAAATTTGGTAATGGCTGCAAATTAGCAGTAGCCAAGCACTGAGAAAGGCAACATCGTCGCCGAAACTAGTTTGTTGTGTGTTTGTTTAATGAAAACTAATTTATGGTGAGATTTTGAGTTCACTATTTTGACTTTTACCTTCATGGAGTAGTTTAATAACTCCTTAGCAGTGTGGCCGTCTAGGAGACACGAGTCCAGTTTAATAATGTCTGTTAAAATATGAAGTTTTAATTGCTTCTCTTACTAGAATAAGCTTATACCTAATTACGAGCCTGAGTTAGTATTACTGTTATGATCATTTAAAATTAGGCGAAATAAGGTTTGTTATAGCAGCACTTTGAATATAGTTTGATGTCGCAATTTGAATTTAGTTAAATCAATGCTTATAGCCTAATTGCCATTATTATACACATTGAAATCGACATTTGTTTATAAAGTTTTCCCGAATTGAAATCTCTCGTTCAGATTTCCTTCGGTTAAAATTGTACAGTGTGCAGTAATTTACTTTTATTTATTTTAAACATTTTTAGGAAACTGTACTCTATTTCTTGCACAAAATCTCAAAGAATGGTACAAATAGACAATTAATCATTTACTTATGATTTAAGTTCAATCATAAGGTTAAGTCGATCATAATACTATAATACTTACTATATATAGGCCTATATATTTTTAAAATGAATTTTATTCTACATATCCTAAAAATTCGTAGGTGCGTTACTGTACCAACCATATAACCTATTTAAGTCATTGACATTATATGCAGCATTATGTATGTTTTTAGTTATTCGCCTACTTAATATAATGCATATTGTTTACTTACGCCCTACAAACTAGCTCATTTACTATGAAAGAATAGTTTCAATAATTGTTTTATATAGCCTATTTGTAAAACTTAATAATTCCATACCTAACCTACAAATAAAACAGTCATATAGGCCTAAATCTTAAAACATGAGAGGCAACCGTTTAACCGACGTTCCCTTCAAACAAATATTACATTATTTTTGTATTTAATTTATTAAATAATTCACTAATTGTATTTATCTTAAAAATACATAAGTGATCTTTATAAACCCAGTTGTAGTTTTTAAAATACGCTTTGCCTTCGTGTTAATGCCTATGCAATACTAAACCTGCTTAAAACAGCGTTGTGAATGTTCTACAGTTTAGGTACACTTGGTATCTCGGTTCAAAAAACTGGTTTTAGATGAACAAGGATAAGCTTCCGGTGTAAAGGAAATGGCATTTTAATTGAGTGCAGGATAGGTAGGGGACATGGTCTTAATACTTTTTATGCTGCATAAAAATTAATTAACTCCAGGTATAAGAAACCTTCAGTTACTATTTAGTATTGAAAACGTTAAGTTTTTTGACTTTTATAAATTTGTGTGGATAGATAAAGTTTATATTTTTATGTACAGCAATGTTTGTTGTTGGATAAATTGTATGTCATCCTATGACCGCAAACAAAACGTTTTTAGGCCAGGCTATTTTACCTTATTACCATCGTTGTATTACAAATACTTGCAGTTGAGCCTAGTTCAAGATTAAATTTGAATTTAATTTCAAGTGTAGATTTCAGGAAAGACCCAGTCTGAAGATAAACAAGTTAAATTCTAACAACGTTTATATAGTTAGAGCCTAATATATTATAAAAATTTAATAATGACTGCAAATTAGAACCACAATCTAAAAATGTAAAAAAAACTAAGTTTATTTCAGTAAATGACTACAGTAACATTGATATTGCTATGGCAAACAATGTTCAATGAAATAAATGAAAACCCCACAAAACATATCCTCTAGAAGTTTTTTTTACAAAGTCGGCCTCATTTACTCTCAAACATTGTATGCAAAATGATGTTTTGTTTGAAAATTTCACTGCTTTTAAAATGTATTTTATTACGTGTGCTCATAGTTTAACTGTTCTCAAAATGTAATATTCTTACAAGATATAAAATGTAGTACTATTTTAGTCCGGCAAAGTTTGATTTAATTTGCGGTTTTGAATGAAGTTTATCTTTTACTGTATTTATTATCACGGTATGCTTGAATTTATAACAAATTTTAACTCTAAAACGTAAATAAATACATATCTATCTGTAAAACATACTACATGACCTTGGAGATTTTTATTTATATACGTATTATTCATAAGGACTATGGTCGATATTTAACTACAAAAAAATTAATTGTGTTTATCGATTAGTGAAGCACAGAAATGAATGCGACTGCGTTTCAGGGCCTATGCGGTCTAATACGATGACTACACAGCTGAAGTTGGATAAATTAAAGATGTGCAAAATGTCATCAGTAAATCTTTCGTGGACATTTTAGATAAATAATTACCCTAAATTAACATTCAGAGTAGTTAACCAAATGTTTTATTCAGATTTTACTCATAACGACTGTAGCATCTTCGCTGTTACGAATCGATTCATTTCACTCACTCAGGGCAGGATAACCTGAGTAACAGGATTTATACTCCTATATCTCGTGACGTAGGATTTTTGTTATCAATTACGATTCTTTTCACGTTTTAAGATAATCAACCGAATCGGTATTGTCTTCTATGAAAAGTATGAAAGAAACGTGGAAATAGTTATGATATGCAGGAGATGTATCACTAGACCGAGTAAACATTGCGCGTGGAGAATGTGTCAACTACTACTAAACCGAGAAAATATTGGTGGAATATGGAAATAATGTGTGAACTACTACTAAACCGAGGAAATATTGGTAGAATATGGAAATAATGTGGGAACTACTACTAAACCGAGGAAATATTGGTGGAATATGGAAATAATGTGGGAACTACTACTAAACCGAAAAAATGTTGGTGGAATATGGAAATAATGTGGGAACTACTACTAAACCGAGGAAATATTGGTGGAATATGGAAATAATGTGGGAACTACTACTAAACCGAGGAAATATTGGTGGAATATGGAAATAATGTGGGAACTACTACTAAACCGAAAAAATATTGGTGGAATATGGAAATAATGTGGGAACTATTGTTACTTTGCTACTACTGTTCCTTTCTTCGGCATTAATACTGTATCGGGTTATAGCGTTAAAGTAGGGCCTAAAGACATAAAACCTATTGCTACAGGAAGTCATTTAGGGAGGGGGGTCATTACATCATGAAAGGTTAGGCCTATACGAAATCGGGCAGGATTAGGAAAAGCACAAAATTAACCTAAGGTAGTACGATGGGAGGAAGACTAAGACACACTTGAGTAAAAGATAAGGATGGGAGGAAAACTAAGACACACTTGGGTAGGAGATTAGGATAGGAGGAAAATAAGACACTCTTGAGTAGGAGATTAGGATAGGGGGAAACGAAGACACACTCTAGTAGGAGATTAGAATGGGAAAGAAACTAATCCACACTCGAGTAGGAGATTAGGATGGGGGAAATCTAAGACACTTGAGTAGGAGATTAGGATGTGAGGGAAATTAAGACACACTTGAGTAGGAGATTAGGATGGGAGAAATTTAAAAGACACTTGAGTAGGAGATTAGGATGGGAGAAATTTAAGACACACTTGAGTAGGAGATTAGGATGGGAGGAACACTAAGACACTCTCGAGTAGGAGATAAAGATGTGGGTGGGGGAAAACTAAGACACACTTGAATTGGAGATTAGGATGGGAGTAAAACTAATACACACTTGAGTAGGAGAACGTACAATGAATGTAAACCCGCTATCTATCAAGGTAATATAAACCTCCTTACCTCTTATTGTCTCAATTAATCCAATACAGTGCAAAAAGGAAAAAAATAATTCTTTATATCTATCTTCAGTTAATTTTAAGGGCCTTAGACAAAAATTATCGATGCGAAGAGTTTTTTAGTTGAACGTCCTCGTTTATAGAGTATGTACTCTACAGTAAGAGTTCAAAAGATATAGCAATGGTTTTTAGTTCAAAACGAACGTACCTTTTCATATCATGCCCGGACTTCAAGCTTAGCTACTTAATAGTATCTTGGGCTATTCTTGAAAAAACAAGCAAATAAGACTTGAGTGGGATATATACTTGAGTAGGAAAAAAGCTAACCGACCCAACACTAATTTAAAGAAAGTTATAGATACAGATAACGCACCTCGTGTTCGTTACACCTTTAGGCCTACTAGTAAGGTACTAACTAATTCAGACACACTTGAGTAGGAGACTAGGATGGGAGGAAAACTAAGACACACTTGAGTAGGAGCCTAGGATGGGAGGAAAACTAAGACACACTTGAGTAGGAGATTAGGATAGGAGGAAAATAAGACACTCTTGAGTAGGAGATTAGGATAGGGGGAAACGAAGACACACTCTAGTAGGAGATTAGAATGGGAAAGAAACTAATCCACACTCGAGTAGGAGATTAGGATGGGGGAAATCTAAGACACTTGAGTAGGAGATTAGGATGTGAGGGAAATTAAGACACACTTGAGTAGGAGATTAGGATGGGAGAAATTTAAAAGACACTTGAGTAGGAGATTAGGATGGGAGAAATTTAAGACACACTTGAGTAGGAGATTAGGATGGGAGGAACACTAAGACACTCTCGAGTAGGAGATAAAGATGTGGGTGGGGGAAAACTAAGACACACTTGAATTGGAGATTAGGATGGGAGTAAAACTAATACACACTTGAGTAGGAGAACGTACAATGAATGTAAACCCGCTATCTATCAAGGTAATATAAACCTCCTTACCTCTTATTGTCTCAATTAATCCAATACAGTGCAAAAAGGAAAAAAATAATTCTTTATATCTATCTTCAGTTAATTTTAAGGGCCTTAGACAAAAATTATCGATGCGAAGAGTTTTTTAGTTGAACGTCCTCGTTTATAGAGTATGTACTCTACAGTAAGAGTTCAAAAGATCTAGCAATGGTTTTTAGTTCAAAACGAACGTACCTTTTCATATCATGCCCGGACTTCAAGCTTAGCTACTTAATAGTATCTTGGGCTATTCTTGAAAAAACAAGCAAATAAGACTTGAGTGGGATATATACTTGAGTAGGAAAAAAGCTAACCGACCCAACACTAATTTAAAGAAAGTTATAGATACAGATAACGCACCTCGTGTTCGTTACACCTTTAGGCCTACTAGTAAGGTACTAACTAATTCAGACACACTTGAGTAGGAGACTAGGATGGGAGGAAAACTAAGACACACTTGAGTAGGAGCCTAGGATGGGAGGAAAACTAAGACACACTTGAGTAGGAGATTAGGATAGGAGGGTAACTAAGACACACTTGAATACTACTAGGATGTTGGGGGAAAACTAACTCACACTTGAGTAGATTAGGATGGGAGGGAAACTAAGACACACTTGAGTAGGAGATAAGGATGGGAGGAGCACTAAGACACACTTGAGTAGGAGATTAGAATGGGAAAGAAACTAAGCCACACTTGAGTAGGAGATTAGGATGGGAGGGAAACTAAGACACACTTGAGTAAGGGATTAGGATGGAAGGAACACTAATACACACTTGAGTAGGAGAACGTACAATGAATGTAAACCCGCTATCTATCAAAATAATATAAACCTGCTTACCTGTTATTGTCTCAATTATTCCAATACAGTGCAAAAAGGAAACAAAATAATTGTGTAGATCTATCTTCGGTTAATTTTAAGGGCCTTAAACAAGGGTTATTCATGCGTAGAGTTTTTTAGTTGAACGTCCTCGTTTATAGAGTATGTACCCTACAGCAAGAATTCAAGAGATCTAGCAATGTTTTTTAGTTTAAAACAAACGATTCTTTTCATACCATATCAGGACATCAAGCTTAGCTACTTAATAGTATCTTGGGCTATTCTTGAAAAAACAAGCAAATAAGACTTAAGTGGGATATATACTTAAGTAGGAAAGAAGCTAACCGACCCAACACTAATTTAAAGAAAGTTATAGATACAGCTAACGCACCTCGGGTTCGTTACATTTTTAGGCCTACTAGTAAGGTAAGACATACTAACTAATTCAGTTGAGGTTTTCTGTCATTATAGAGTAACCTTTATTACACAAAGCCCACTACCACTTTAAGTTGTTATCAATCTTCGCGTCGTATAATTTATTCCTGAACAGTAAAAGGTGAAATAAAATCAATTACTTTTGAGGAACAAATAATATACAATTTACTCCATAGTAAAACGTGTAACAACACCCTTTAGTCATAAATAATAAAACAACTATAACATCCTAAATTACGACCGACATTTTGAAACCGGTTCGAAATCATGCGTTGTACGTATCCAAACTAAATGATTATAAATTAATTACACCACCGGAGCAATGACATTGTTAAATATGTATTTATGACTAAAATTACACTACTGTATTGTGCGATAGCCTACATTCCGGGGGGACATGTTGAGTATTTTATGATGGCGTGAGTACAATGTTTTCAGAAATGTTAGTAGAAAGACAAACTGTACTCGAGATATGAATAGTAGTCTTACAGTCGATTATCGAAAGTCGAAAACCTGTTTATATTCGACTTTTATAATTGATACCTTTTCGATTTTCGTCAACTTCTCCTCCCCCTCTCCCCCTCTTACGGTTTATTAACTTCCATTTGAGCTGATAACGTATATTTATCTCTTTGTAGACGCTTAGCACTACAAGTAGACTCGTGAAATTAATATAACGTAATGATATACAGGGTTGAATGTCTGTCCACTATTGTTGAATTGTTCATATTGAACAATCGTATTTCAATCGTTGTATCAATAATGAATGGAACCTATTGATTTTATGCTTAGAACGAATATTA
The DNA here is from genome assembly GCA_036971475.1 of Prosapia bicincta. Taxonomy (NCBI): domain Eukaryota; kingdom Metazoa; phylum Arthropoda; class Insecta; order Hemiptera; family Cercopidae; genus Prosapia; species Prosapia bicincta. The sequence goes on from JBAIZL010000003.1 coordinate 37,687,229, forward strand.
ATTTGCTGTTCAAGTTGGTTTCGTTTCCTAACAGTATTTAAAACTTTTTAGATTTATAAAAAATTACGTTTTTATAAAGCTAATATACTCTTATGGCAATACGTTTGGTCATCTATTATCCTAATTCTGGGGAATATATATAGTCTATATATTTAAAAAAAAACAAATGGTACAGACAAAATTAAAAGGATTTAGCGTGACACTAGGTAAAGAAATGAAGGTATAGATCCAGATAGGTCATATTACACTCGCATTAAAACTTATATACAGTATTAGTATGCAAAAGTACAACTGTTTTAATGCCATTCTTTATTTACATTCTTTTAAATTATGAAAGGGTTTTTACCTATATGTTTTTATTTTAATTTCAAGAGTAGGTATATAGGCCAAGGAGAAAGATGGACATTCCCTCTTAGTTTAGTTGGGCATTTTTATAACAGGCGTTATTTATTTTTAATTACATTAATTAATATTTTATTAGACAGGAATTTCTATTATTTGTTGGGGCTTAAAGTGTTGGCTTGTTAGTGTTATAACACTAATAGCTAGTTTTGCTACTTACAACCCCATGTAGGGAACGTTCCACAGGTTTGTTTTCCATTGGGGGGGGGGGGGTGTGAATTCGATGAAAAATCATTCCTGAAAAATATTTTAAGTATACATGTTCGAATTTATTACTATTAATTATCAATAAATAATAATAATGATAAATATTTTTACAAATGTTTCTATGATTTTTGGGAAATACAGATGAGACTTGATGTATGATTAATCAAGGGTGGTTGAATACCACATTCGGTATTCAAGAAAGGTAATGTGGTATTGTATAGGTCTAATTACCTTTAGATTGACAGTATGTACTCATACACACGGCCACAGAACATGAATGGTTCAATACTGGCTGTGAATATCTAGTTATGTTAATGGGTTGAGAAAGCACCTAGATAAACTTTGGCGCTACCAGGGGTCGAAACCAGGCCCTTTAGGTTAATACTCAAATCCTTCCCCCACAAAACCAATGAACCTTATAATGATTACGTTTTTTTAACAAACTTTAAAAGATAATACAACCCAACCTACCAGTTTTATAACCCAAACAATACCGTTTCATAGCAAGCGTCTTCTATAATGATCTAATTGTACAAAAGGTCGTGGTGTTCCCAGTATCCTTTACCAACGTCATATACGTCACTTTTGACACTTTCAAATTTACCTTAAAAATAGCATTTGACTCTTAAGTTTCTGTTGGAAAATCAAGAAATATCGAAACTATGGCCAAGATGTTTGCATAATTCTACTAAATAGTAGGACAATTATACAGGTTCAGTTGTTCTTGAAAATACACTTCAAACACTCTTCATAGACATAACAAAATAACAAGACAGGAAAAACACATATTTAAAAGGAAAATGTTTGCCATTCATTATAAACGTTTTAATGAAACCTTTCAAAATATAACGAAATACGTTCTTATTAACAGGCGTGTAGTTACAAAGAAATTTTAAAGCCTACAAAATTAATTAGAAATAATCCTACGAGTGGTGCTAATCTCAAGTAAGACTGTTACATCTACTTGAAGCAATTTTTCGTTAAACCAATTCAGTATCACTCCCTTTGGAAAGTATAGTATCAGATGAAGCATTAAATGTGAAATCGTTTAATATAAATATCTCGATCTGAAAGCAAATAACTTTAACGCTAACATTAAGCAGTTCTTGTTCTGGTTTTTACTTTATAGAAGCACTTAATTACATGAAGCTCTGCGTCTCTTGGTGTTTATCTTCAGGCATCGGATAATTACACCTTAGCTTATGTACGAATTCTACTTTACATAGTAGCGTTCAGTGTTTATATTTTTGTTAATTCTTGTTATTTTGTATCTCACAATTTTAAATTTACATACATTTCTTATCGGTTAATATCCTGTATTATTCTATTGAATAAAATTCTATACCCGAAACCTAATCCTGAAATCGTTGGTTATAGAAAGTTTTATGAAAGAAAAATGTTTCAATGCATATTTATGAAAAATTGTGCAAAAATTGTATAATGTCATTAGGGTTACGACAGAGTGAAATTTACGTTTTATATAGGCCTATCATATTATTTTTTTCATTTTTGATAGGCTTGAAACTGTGTTGGATTTTCTATGATTTTTTCTGGTCGTTTCTTATACCTTTAACTTTCATCAGTAAATCAACTGTTCCTTTTATTTTTGGTGCAACTTGATCGTCTCAATAAAGGTTTCACAAGTATGCCCACTTATTTCTAAAGCTACAATAGTCTCACTGAATATTTTGTGAAGTGTTTAATTATTATTTTATAGTTTGTAATAAATGTTATTATTTTGTTTTCAATTTGAAAAGCTTAATAGAACTGTGTTGTCCTTGGAGCGAACCCTTGGAAATGTTTTCTGACTTGGCCTAAACACTTTTATTACCTTTAGGCTTACAGTTATTATGTTAAAAAAATAATAGCATTTTTATCATGCAAAAACTGCAAAGATTTTCTTGTAATAATCTAGAGTGTAGCCCACTAAAAGAAGAGGTTTATACACAGTTTTATTAGAACAAATGTGAAAATCAACATATCTCTTTAGTTATAAAGTTAAAATAAGAATACATTTTCTATTATTGTAGAGTTTGTATTTATCAAACAGCTGATTCGAAACCTATGGGCCTAAGGCGTGCAACGTATATTCCTTATGTTTGTTGTAATTATTTAAAAAATATCATTATCAGAGTTAGGTTTAATTTAAACTACAGTTTAACGGGCTAACAAATCTTCAAAAAACACTGAAATTCTAAAAGCAAGAACTCAAAAAAAATCTAGGTACGGTATTTAAAGAACCAAGTTCAGAAAGTACTATTTCACTCGGCAGGAGTCTGTATAATGGGATTGGCCTCCACCATACTAGCCTAAAATAGGCTGCAAACCTGTTACGAGTTCAGCCTGTTACTGTAATCTAGAAATATTATAATTTGAGATCCGTTACAAATAGTTTCTGATATTCAGAGCTCCTGACGCAAAGATTTAACAAGAGAAGAGGTCTGGTTACGTAAAAATAAATGATCGTAAACTATCACTTTTATCAATGTAAATCAAAATTTGTTTGATAAATTTTTTGTTTGCTTGTAATTTGATAATAATCAGTTACCATAATTGTTTCTTTACTATATCTTGAAAATATATCCATTATTTTAAGAATAATTTAAATTGGACTTTTTTGTTGTTACTGTTACCAATTAATTTTCTTATTATCACTAATAAATAACTACCTATGGATTACTTCGGTTTGAAAATGGTGTAGGAGTGTTACATCCATACGGCTAGCCGGTAAAGTTGTATGTATATTTAGAAATGAATAATTTCTAACGTAAAAACATTCTAAGCTGGAGAAAAGTTCGACTTCACATCAACCGTCTCAAAGTCCACTCGTCATTTCTTGCTTAAAAACAATTATCTTCTTCCGTTATGAATTTAATAACTCACATTATACAGATGGTCGAAGTCACGTGTTTAGCCTTTGTCTCGTAAGAAAATTATAAAAAAATACCTTATGCTCTAAAAATATTAATTAAAAGAGACTTCACGGTCAACTAGAAATACTACCAATCGAACACGGTTAACTAGAAATACTACCAATCGAACACGGTTAACTAGAAATACTACCAATCGAAACACTATTAACTAAAGCGGTGAATAAATGAATAAATGTATTACTTATTAAAATAAATATCTAATATTTTCGTCTTTTAATATTATAAAAATACTCTTTAACTAAAACAATATTTTAACGTAATCTGTTCAAAGTGACATTTTTTGCACTCAACATGTAAAAAACTTTCTATTGAAATGTAAACTGTACACATTCCCGTAAATTATTGAAACCTTTGCTTGCCTGTCATGTCCAGGATGGCATATACAATTTATTCACCAGCAGTGTAAATGCATTACAAATTATACTTGACAGTCGTTTAAAAGAATATACGTCTTTCGCCGTCAAAGGCGGCGTCAAATAACTTGCGCCTATTGTCTATGGTGACTCACTTGACTGACTTGTTGAAAATATTACTGTATAATTAAGTGCTTGTACGCTCTGTTATCAATTACGCTTATCTCAAGAAACATTTTAGGAGCAATTAACTATTTATAATATTTTTCCAAAAATTAAAAAAAATATTTATTTTTTAAAATAAGAAATACAATTTTTTTCTTGGTTCAAATTTTAAGCTTAATTGTTGAAAACCCTTAAATTCCAGTCTATTATATAGTCTGCTTTTTTCGTAACCGTAGATGTGAGTAAGATACCAGCGAAGTCACTAGTTTATAAATTCTATAAAACATAATTATCAGCTATTTCTTTACCTACACAAACAAAACATTGTAATATAGGGTAGCTTTAATTAGATGAAACTTTAACCTAAATGATTGGGAAGGAGGTTTTTTATTACCAAACAAAAAGACCTATCATGGCACTGAAATATTTTTTAAATTGTTTCCTATAATGCTCATTATTTTACCTAGGGTCTGTATGATAAAATAGTGTTAGTTAATGTTTTATTATTTTAACCTTCAGACTTTTTTGTGTATCCTAACTTTTTTACGTGTTTAGTATAAGTATATTATATAATACACAATTTCACGTTTACCTGTATTTGAAATATGTTGCATCTATGTGTCATAGATATTTTTAAAATTATTTGTATAGCCTAATTATTCTCTTTACAATTTGGAATAAATATATAGGCCTACATAGTTTTTTCTGAAATAACAGAATATGCGAAAAAAGTAGAATATTGCTAACCTAAAAATGTGGATGACAGTACATTAACAGCATAGGCTATATATTACGGTAGATGTAATAAACTGGTGATTATGTAACCAGTTACCTATAACTACCTATGATTATTCATAACACCCACTAAATTTGTTAAATATGACAGGCCTACCGGTATATTTTGAATATGTATCACATTTGCTCGTTAGCTTAGAAAATCCCCAACTCGTAATGTGAAATGGAATAAAAGTCTATTGGCCTAACTTGTCCAAGATTCGTTCAGTTTCTGAAGCAATGCAGTACACCATTTCCTTAAGCAAAGCTGATTCGTAGACTGTATCTGGAAACACTAGTCATTATTTAATTCAAAGTTACGTTTTCTTTAGATAGAAATAAAGTAGGTTATTTACTGAAATAACGAGGTATGCTTTTTTTCAGTATTTTTAATCTTAATCTTCAACCCAACAGTAATTTTGAACACTTCTATAGGTCTATCTTTTACTACATATATTATATGACTTATACTATTATCTAATATATCTGTTTTAAGATATTTAAGGAAAGTAAAGTACAAAAGGGCATCTTTTATGTAATTTATTTTAAGTGTTGTACAAAGTCATCATGATGTCCTTCTAAGCCTAAGAGCGAAATATTTAATGTTATTTGAAAATATATAATTTTTATTGACATCGTTATCATACAAAATAATCTGAATTTATTATATTTCTCATTACGAGTTTAGCATTTAATAAATTAACCGGTAAATGTGACTAACATTCAATAATTTATCAAATTTACAATAATTACCGGTGATTATAGGGGATAACGTAATATCTACGTAATATAATATTGCGACTTAAATTACTTATCCCCAAAAACAATTTTGTAACTTTTAAACGTTTTATAAATCACAAATAATGCATAGCAATTTTTAATTAAAAATTAGGCCCCATCGTGTGAAGTATAAGACTGGCCCTACATATACCATGTTACGCCGTCACTCGTCTATGCATTTAATCTTGATTGTTACCCACTTTAAAAACCGGTCACCTCACACCGAATGCTTTCCAACCCATCAAGTCTCGACCTTACGTTTTGTTCCTCGGTAAATGCCGTCCTGCTTCCAAAACGAATTTCTCGTTAACTTATTACTTACTAATGCCTTTATAGGCCTAATTCCGGCTTAAACCTGAATCGCAGATTTAAACACAATTTACTGAATCAAAATTTAAAAAATAAATATAATTTCACATCATTTATTTATTTATGCCTTTATTTATTGTCTGATTCGCATCTACAACTGTATGTTTGTTAGAGCAATATTTAATTGGTAATTGCACAGTTTAAAAGTATAAGTTGGTCCCCTATCGTGTACTATTGTTTGTATAGGCCTAGGGCATTTACGCTACAGATTAGGTAAATGAGAAGGGGGATTTTGTTTATTACTCTACAATAAAAAACCAGACTTAGAGGGAAGTTATTAACCTTAAAAGGAATATTCAAGCCTTCATTTTAAAGTATTTTATAAATTAAGTTTTGTAGTTTTTTTAAAAATCAAATACAAAAAGTTGATAACTAGGATAACCATTAGCCTATACTTTGCTAATGATTGGAAGTTTTGTCCCTCGAAAGTGTTTAAATGTATTCTTGATTTTATTTAAAACTATCTGTATTATTGATTTCACAAATTATGTCCACTCTTGAGTTTTTGGCACGTGATCGTCTCCCATAGCAACGAACGAACGCATACTCCTGTTACCATGGCAACCATTCATGCACACTGATCAACGAACTACTCTCTCACATGGTTTATAACTCCTGTAAGAGAGCGAAGGTAGTTCATTTTAAATCATCATCACTTTTGCCATTTAGAGAACCCAACAACGCTGTGAATATGGATATGATTTCTGTTCATTGATTCATAGAAAATTTAATCGGTCTTGTTATATTTTAAATAGTTGACTAAAACCAAATACGAATAGGCTATTTCTATACAGAAGTGTTCGTATAGTTCGTGTTTTGAGGAACAAACCTACCAGAATAATAATACTTATTTTGGTTTCCAAACCTATTGAAAATAAAGTACACTTAAAAAGTGCGAAACTTTGGTGTTTAGAAACATCACTAATTATTAAGTTTTAATCAAGCAGGCAATAAATTAATAAAACAAATAAACTAATAATATAGAGATCAACAAAAGGTTACTATTCGAAAAGCATATTTCATATTGTAAATTAGTGGATGGGAATAGGTTATGCATTACTTGAGGAAACCATAATTAATGAGTTAAAAAAATCTTCGTGCATGGGAAATTTCAGCCAAAAAGTTCAAATAGACCCTATCTTGTCGAAAAGGTTTGGCAACGAAATTTTTAAAATTCCAATCCCAGTGATTTTAAATACAAATTTTTGAAGTAGTAGGTATATCAAAATCACGAATGGTTAAAAGTACAACTGTTCAACAAAACTTGTTATAATAATAACAGATTAATAAGAGATTTGGGTCGAACCACAAAACAAACAATTCAGTTCTTTAAATGAAAAATGATTGATTTTTAAATGGAATATGTTTAATTTTCATTAATTAGGTTTGTAAAATGTATTAGAAATTATTAATCCCAGAAAGAGAATATATTTGTGTGTGTGTGTCCCATTCTTACCGTCATAGGACTTTCCATTCAAGTTCATGGATATATCTTTTTTTTCTATTTTGATATTACCTTTATTACTAAATTACATTCTATATATTTCACGTGTACCTGTAATAGGCTTCAGAATAACCTTTCCTCTTGAATATCACTTTATTTCTCACTCCATTTTGTGTTAAAGAAGACCTAAGCGACTGTCACAGCATGTAAAATATGGGGCATATCACTGTCCGGAATCTGGTTTGACATTATTCATTAATAAAAAATAAAATAACACTTTACTTGTTTACGTCCTATATTTCATTGAATACTTCATTTGTTTACTTCCTAATTATTCATATTTATTTAGCTTTAACATATTAAATAAAGAACATGTTATTTACCTTTATTCATTAAATAGAGAACATTATATCTTTTTTCCAGTTTATTCAAGAAATATTAATTTTTAAATGGTTTCAGCAGTACTTTCAGTGACAACTTTCTTCAAAATCTTCTCTTTCTCTCTGAATATTAACAACATGAATAATTCTATGTAATTATTATTATAGCTTTCTCCATTGAACCTATCTTTCAAGATCCTACAGTAGATAATATTGTTCGCTGCAATGTTCGAGTCTTGCAATAACCTGTAGTGTAGAGTAGTTCACAAAGTTCGGCAGAAAAGAAAACACATTTACTTAGGATTTTATTTCCACCTTATTTTTTCACTTCACATGGTGGTTCTCATTAATTTATTCCAACTGTCGCATTATTATTTGTACATTTACCTCTTCTGCTTTTCCTATCCAAAATCTCCTGTTCGTCAAGTTATTGTAAGCTCTAATATTTTTTTTTCGCAAACAGTCTGTTTCATTTAATTTATGTTTGGTGGTATTTTACTACTATACCGTTCATTATTATTGTATCCTTTGATTACATAAGGAGGGAGATGTTAATACTACACATCCAAACTATAGGCTATTTGTTTTGCATTATAAAATTTTAGAAATTTTAATTTAGCAATGAAAATCCTAAAATTTTGCTACGTTGATTTTTATGATTGCAATATTATTATAATAATTACTAGCGTTTTACATCGTGAATAATTTAGAAGGCAGGTTTGTGGCAGAAAAACCTGTCACAAGGAATAGGCTGTGCAAGCAGGTGTTCTGTCTAGGCCGTATCGCTACAGTGTCAAATCTAAATTGAGTTTACTTCTGCACTGTCTAGGTTTCTCTTATTATAACAGTAGTTAAGGTTACACTAAACACTGATTCAGTGTAACGTTTTTTTGAAATGAATCCCAAACTCGTACAAAACTTGAGTTTAATGTAAATATTCACACAATAATACGGAAAGCAATATTCATTGTGCAGGTGCAGAAAAAAACATCGTTAGGACACAGTATTATAGCAGATAAAATATTATTTGTAAATTGTAAAGAAATAACTAAATGAATAGATTGAACAGATAAGGCTTAAACGTGTTTTAAATACAGTGTGCACCAATTATTGAAACTTATTGGAATGTTTTTTAAACTCAGGTAGTCCTACATTATGTGTGAAAATACTTTTCTATGAGATCTTTAATTTTAACTTTTAGCATAATTTGTTGATTATTTTATATTTATAAGTTTAGATAAAAATTATATCATTGAGTGTAGACCATAATAGCGACATCGCCGTCGAAACTAGTATAAAAATTATATCATTGTGTGTAGACCATGATGGCGACATCGCCGCCGAAACTAGTATTTATCGTATTGGTAGCTATTGAGAATTGAGTTTATATATTTTTGTTCACTGACAAAATTGGAATATTGTGTAACTTTTTAGTAATCATTGGGTTCTTTTGTAAGGAAATAATATTTTTAATCCTAGTTAGCCTTTATTACATTAATCCTTTATTACGTAATCCTTTACTTTATAAATTTAAATCCTCGATGTAAACATACAATATAAATATTTCTCACATCTTCTATTCAAACACAAATATATTACTTCGAGAAAATAGTAATTATTATCAATAAAAAATCATCAAAATGCTGGAAATATATATTTGAGGCTGTTATTAAAGCTAAAACATACCTTCCATCAATTTGTTGTTGTAATAAATGTATAATTTAATTAGTAACAATAAAGTACATAGTCGGAAGCTCATTTCACATAAGGTATTATGTATGTGACACAAAATATTTATAAAGTATTTCTCCTGCATTACGCTTTTAGAATGTAGCTACTCGTATTTTTCAATGTATAAAATAACAAAACGCTGTCAACGATCACTCAACACTATGCAATGACGTCACAAACAAACAGGTTTGTAATGCAAAGGGGAAGATCCACTCACGACTAGTAATTACCATTACGTCTAGATCTACTAACCTAATTTTAACTTTTTCTGCTCTCTGTATATACACTTTCCTTTCTATCCCTTAACACTTTCCCCCGAGTAGAAGCCGAGTTTCCACTCCCATCCCATGCTTTTGGCAATGACGTATGACCTGTCTGGCAAATACCCCCACAAACTTCCGTATCCTACTCCGCAAAGTGAAAACATCGTCTTTGTTTTCTGGAAAGGTAAATCATTTTGTATTTTAATTTTCTTCTTTAAGGTAAACACGCTTTAAATAAATGTTCGTGTAAGGTTTTAGGGAAAATGAATTTAGTTAACCTAAGTTGTATAAAACAAAGCATAATATTATTTCGTTACAAGTAGTAATTTAATTTTAGCTGTGAGTGAAGATTTTAAAATTAATACTAAATTATTTTTCGTTTAAATTTAGAATAGGTGTTAACCTGTTAATCATTAAAATTAAATTAGTAAAATTAATGATCTCATATTTATAAATATTATCCAATAAAAAGTTTGTATTAGTAATATAAGTATATAGATAATATTTTAGGTTAGGCGCCTTTATATTAGAGAAAAAACACTTAAGACCTGCAAACAATATTTGCTATTACGTTAACAATAATAATCGTTATAATTAAATGGATTTTATTCAAATTAAGAGTAATAAACAACTGTAGTGCATTGAAGGTTTTAATTTGTTTAGAATTGGATTTTCGTATCCTATTTTTAATTAATAAATCTCTGCTAACAGTTTAACCATAATGTACACACTTTTAAGGTAATCCTACATACAATTTTTAATATTAATAATAACAAATCTGGAAGGAATAAAGGTTTTGAGAGAGTGTAAACATAATTTTACTTCACTTTTTGATATTCAATTTTGTTATCTTAAGAATATAAATTTAATCTTCACAAATTTGTTGCTTTTTTCCTATGAACAAAATTTATCTGATACCGGATTATAACTTACATAGTGGCAAGCATTTACAGGTTTCTAAGCA
>JBAIZL010000003.1:37702993-37750493 GCA_036971475.1 Prosapia bicincta
GTTTAGAGTCAACGTTTCCTGATTGCATTTAGTGTGGGAAAACTAGCTTATTTAGATTCAAAAGTTCTATTTGTGACGTATCATCATTTGGCTGGCGTGGTAACTTAAATGGTTCAAAAGTATTTAGGCATATGCATATAATTGTTTTAAAAATATTTCGTATCACCTATTCTTACTTTCACGTCTTAGAAAATAAGTGTAAAATAAAGAAAGTAGGCAGGACATTATTTCAGTAGTAATTCTAGTAATATCAATAGAGTGATTCACTGAATAAATCTAGAAATAAAGTTCTTTAAATTAGAAAATATACTTACTATAATAATTTATTACAAATTAAAATAAAGAATGAGCTTTTAAAGCAAGACAGTATTTGACTTGCTTGTCTCGGTTCCATTATTATTATTTTTCTTTGCTTTGACTTGCATAAAAAAATACAGTTGCATGCAAATTTTCGGATTCTAAATAACAAAAACGCCCTTAAGTTGTAATTAAAATAAATATTTAAACATTTTAATAGTAAATTCCAATGATTTTCTTAAATTTTTGTTTGCTTCATTGGAATAAAAATAGGAGACAATAATATCGCATTTTAAAGGCTTTATTTCTTATATGAATGTCTGGAAAAGATATTAGCAAGTTTAGTCCCAGATAAACATATCCTTCGGAGAAGAGAAGGTACCCAACCTGTCTTACGGGTTGTAGAAAGCAGTTCTATCCAAAGTATTAGGCCTCCTTCAGCAATAATTTCTTGACCGTAAGCTGACATCTTGTGACAGTTAAGAAGTGATAGCTTTGTGGAATATAACTTTCCTAAAGTAGGATATCATAAGGATTACATAGTGTGCCCTTAAGACATATTTTTATTTTTATTTTGAATAAACCATCTATTAAAAAATAATTTTGTTACAATATTGCAATGTCGTTACATTCAGTTGGCCATAGTGAATATTTTTTTGCACGGTAAAACTAAGCCTTTTTTATATTCAAGTCACAAAACTGTTTTAAAGTCAAACATATGCTCATATTTTCATCCACATAAGTTTTATAATTTAGCTAAAATTGTTTATTATCTGTATCCAGTTTACAATCTGTATGTTGTGTTTGAAATTGTACGAACAAATTCTTGTAATATTTTTTGCTTTACCTCATGAGCAAAGTAACGGATTCTTAAATAATCGCACACAACCTAATGCGTATGTACATAGAGGGGGGGGGGGGTGGAGAGCGTGTGTTCATCAGAATGAGGATTTTGAAACCGCTTGAATACTGATGGATCGTAAATACGTTCATGTAAAAGATTTTGTTCAAAAAAATTTAGAATTGTTTATAATCTAAAACCCCTTATATTCTTAACTTGCAAATTCATACCAATAATAGGTATATTTAATAAATTAGTTGTTGTGAATTGTGCTTTGAGTTTCTCATAGCCTATATGAAATAATTAAAATTTATTAAAGATGTTTTATTGTTACCTAGTGTAAATGTATTCGAGATGAATATAACAAGTTCATGAAACAAAACCGGTTGACTACTGTCAATGTAAAAATATTATTGGCCTTTTTAATAATACATAATTAGGAAAGATTTATTTATTTAAACAAAAATTAACCACTTCATAGGTTTTAAGACATGTGTATGAAGAGAGAGAGAGAGAGAGAGAGAGAGAGAAAGAGAGAGAGTGAGAGAGAGAGAGTGAGAGAGAGAGAGAGAGAGAGAGGGTGAGGGAGAGAGATTATATATATATATATTGGAAAAATGCATATACCAGGAATATATGCGTAGCATAAAAATTAACTTTGCTTCTAATAAGCCTTATTAAAATACACACACACACACACAAGCGCGCGCGCGTTTGTGTGTGTGTGTGTGTGTGAGCTATGTATAAACATGTTAATAAATAATGTTATTACATGTATATTAAATACTTGAATCGAGTTTTGTATTGAAACAATTAAAAATGAAATAATATTATTTTTAATAGAAAGTTGTCAAATATAATTAATTATATTTTGTAACTAAGGGTGACTTGTTAATGTGGGATTGGGGGTAGTTTCCCCAAAGGACCACTTGCAATCAATAACCCTGAAGCACTGGTTGAGCCGGCCATATATTAGCTGATTATGTAATGGCTAAACATCTGACAAATCTAAATGCATTTTAAAATTATATTTATAACTTTATAAAGTAATTTTTTATAGTAGAAATATATTTGGTTCCAAAATCTTAGTGCGTCATTTAACCACTAATAATACAATACTTGACTGTGTTAATAGTTAAACAAAGAGTAAGTGGGGATGAGAAAGAGAAAGGGTGGGAGATAAAGGGGTTTTGTATTCACCGAATAGCCTAAGAAATGTACGTATTCTCTCCTTTTTTAAATTAATATCTTATCCTGCTATATTAAGTATACCAATGTTGTATATTATTTTATTTCACCGATCAACATTTTTATTTCATGTAATCGTGTTATTTTCGATACTCCTAAATTCATCTCAGTTCCGATAAAAAGAAGTAAAGTCGCTGAAAATTAGGTCTATGTGTTATAAAGAAGAAAAAAGACAGTATAAAGTTTATTAGAAAATAAAAATAAAGATTATAAAAAAAATAAAGAAAAAAATATCAAACATTTATTAAATTATTAATTAAAATTATAATATAATAATAATATTAATATTTAAGCAAGTTTTTAAACGTTTTTGTAAAGCAGACTAAAGAAATAATATTCTCTGTGAACAGTACACATTAATACAATTAAAGATATAAGGAAATAAGATAATTTCCGTTAAAAGGATATTGTTAGAGGAATATAGTTATTCTATTCGTGTTTTAACAAATTGGAAAGTAGAATTGCTGTTTGTAAGTGAAATAATCAAAGTTTCATTTTTAACTTAATTTGATATTTTTTTTGTATTAATACTCACATAAAACGGAGCGTAACGTAAATTTCAATAATCAGTATTTAAATAATTTATTCATGGTATTAACATATACTAATTGAGCAAAATATGTGTTGGAAGTGGTATAAGATTACCTCCATAAGTAAACCAGAAATCTAACGACATTAGTTCTTAGTTACTTATTAATATTGAGAATATGTGTATGCCCTAATTTGTTTAAGAATCATATGTGTGACCCAAATGCAAGTTTTATCACGTCAAAATGTCCGTGGCATTTCACTTTTTTACTAGATAATTTTGCATAATTTGAATAATTATTTCTATGCTTATATATTAAGTTATGGAATTAATAGAATAGAACAATAATAATTCGATTACAATTAATATTGGAAAACTACAGCCCTGAAAATGCACTTCTAATCTTTGGATATAATAGGAATCGTAGTGTATAATTTAACATTATACAAATTTAAAATGAAAACAAAGCTTTTTTAGTAGAACATTTACTCTGGTAAAAATAATTCTGGAAGGTTTTGGAAAACAATTAGAACCTATAGAAATTACAGCTAAAAGTGTATTACAGTTTGTTTTGATTCACGTAGGCCCCTCCTGGGAATTTTATTCATGTTAAAATGTTTTTTAAAAATAAAAAAAAACATAGAAACACTGAAGAACTCCCTGAAAAAAACAGCACTTTTCTCATTGATAAGTTTCGGTTACATCAAGAAAAAAATCATCATTGGTTACTTCAGAATTTTATAAAATTCCATTAAACAATAGGCTCTAACTATATTACAAAATATTTATTTTAATCTTATCATTGTCCTTCTGTATTTCTTGTCCTTTGTTAAAATGTAAATTTAAGAAAATATAAATTATTTAAGAATATTTGCAAATAAATAATCTGTTAATTACCCCAGACTATTAGAGTCTAGTATAAATATTATGAAACATAAAAATAAAATTTGAATGGTAGCTACTAAAACCTTGGAGAGTGAATAGGCATCATTTACATAGAAACCTAAGGAAGGACCTTTAAAGCAAGCGAACTGTTAGTTTTTTTTAGTTTGTAATTGAAGTAGAAGAAGAACAATAGCAAGAATGCTGTACTTGTATACAATCAGCCTACGTCATCGCTTCTTGTCCAAGTTTTCTCTCAAACCGAATGAAGTCCAGTCTCGTTTCATCAACTTGAAAAGCACCTTATGGCCTATTTACTATTAAAATTTCAACAGATTTTACACTTACTTATTTACTCAACTCAGTTTCGACGCCTATTGTTGTATGAAGGTCATAAGACCAGGTGAGAACAGTCACCCCTCCCTTTCTTAACAATAGTCGAGTCTCGTATAAAAAAACTACCCTAAGCGGCCATGTTGACCCACCCCTCTGAATTGCTACAATTATTTCCAAAGCATTGTTAGCTTTAGGGCTTAAACTTTACCTTCACCAGACCTCAGTTACCAAGTCGGTCCTGCAGCCTTCACTTGTTATTTTCGAGCTCTTCAGTGTTTTTTCAAGGATTTGTGTGGTTCTTAGTAAAAAGTACCAAAGGATATAGTTTTTAAAGTTATTTTTAACAGTTTAATTAGCATAGTATTATTATGTATATTTATTAAGTTATTTTAAAACGTCTATTATAGACCTGAGTTTTTTGAACTTTGGGAGAGGAATGGGCAACGCAATAATTGAAATATACCTTATTGCTCATTATTTGATTAATATTCCTTGTTATTATTACATTCATCAAATTTCACTACTTTTTAAAATTTGACAATTTTTTCCCATCAGAAAGTAATTATTTCTTCTAATGATAAAGGTTAACAGTACAATTTAGTATTACAATTTCAATTTAGATAAATAAAAACTAAATTTGTTTTCATCATTCAAAAAATAAATTTTAATAGCGATAATTATGAATGATGTATTAGAAAATATAAAAATCATAAAGTTAAAGACATTGTAGAATCGAGATTCTACTAGAATCGATTGTTCAATCGAGATTGTATTAGTTACTTGAATCGGAATAAAATCTTTGTAAAATCTAAAAGGAATATATCGCTATTCTGACACGTTATCAGTTAGATACTATTTTTTTTTACTTTAGTTATTAAAAGTTTTTAACTAAACTAAATAAACTAATGAATTTATACAAATAAACTATCGTTTATAAATAAACTAAAAATTAAAACAATGATAGAAATAAATAACTTAGGCCTTGACCAACCAAATGTCTTGTAGCTTCCAGTATAACAGATGAACTAAGATTGGCTAAGTATTTGTTAATGAACGCTACTTATTATTCAGATTTCTTGGACTGTAAAATAATTTTTTATTCGATTAAACTTTCTAAAATATTGTTAGAATATTTTTAAAAAATTGTTAAAAATATTAAATAATTATAAATAAATAATGTGAATAGGTCTATATTAGTTCTAATTTTAAAAAAAAATAATTAAAAATGCTTGTAAAAATTTACCGCAATGACTATTAGGAAATCCAAGGAAAGAAAAATGACGGACATTTCAAAAGTATCTATTTTTCTAGCTAAAAAAATAAATAGTTATAAAATTTAAAAAAAATTGTAATTTCCCTCGGCTTTGAAATGGGCTGTAGAACTATAAATGTCTTGTGTTTAAAACTATGAAGAATCTAAAATTACTCTAAGCCTAAGACTTATATAAGCCCAAATCGCTATATAAGTGTCAGTATTCAGCGAAACCGTCTGAAATAAAGCCAACATATGCTCAGTCAACATTTGTTAAAAAAATCTCTTTAAAATTATTTAAATTGAAACATTTCGTTTCCGTAGTTGAATTGCAAGTAACAAAATATTTTATATATGTTTTGTTTTAAATAAATTTTACTTATAAATTGTTAACATAGCCATTTTAAAATTGCCTAAACTTCAATGTTTGCTTAAAATGTTACAATGAAGCAATATTTTTGTAGTTTTAAAAACTTAGCATTAAAATTTAGAACACCAGGTTGCCAATAGAATGTATATTAGTGCCTTGACCAAAAAATTTAAATTGTGCTTTAACTTTGGTTTTTAATTTTAAAACACTCATGTTGAAAAAGGCTGAACATTAGAGGTTTCGTTTTGAAATAATTTTACATTGTTCTATAGAAATATAAAAATTTTATCACAAAATTTTAACCATTATGTGTCACTTTACAGGTTGTCTTTTTCTTATTCAAGTTTGTAATTCTCTCATGAAAACTAAGTAAAATTGTTGTAAAATTTTGGTTAAATTTTATTTTGTGATCTCAGTGCAATAATAATACCTTTCGTTAAAAAAAATAATAATCTCGATAAATATTTTCGTACATGCATAACACCATGTAGTCTATTTATATGTAACCTTATAGGCTATATTTCATATTGCATGCAGATTACTAGACCACTAGTTACAGGCATATTGTTTTTATCTAAGAGAAGAATGTTAATCTCATATAAAATAAAATTGACGAAACACAATTTTAATTTTAATTATACTTTATTTTTTGAAGTGTTTTTGTAATTAATTCATCAATCAAAATTGAGTACCATAGCTAAAAAATCATTTCCATAACTTAATAAGTTGTATGAATTGAGTCTTCCGTGACACGACTATAAATTCGCGTCGCAACAATTTTTGAATGCGGCAGTAATTTTTGAGCGTTACTGTACCTCCGTTAATTACCCGTTGGTACAGTAGACTGGCTTTATTCCATATTAAAATCTCCAATAATTGCGGCTTCGCAGTTTGACATAGCCTACATAGGAACGAGTTTTATACCAGCGTCAATCAACGGACTAGGCTATCTATATCTCCTTAGTCTGGAATCTTTGGACTGTTCTCGATTTATTTGCTGTAACAGTAGGCAATACTGGGGCTTTGCTACGTAAGTAGCCTATTGTAGTAATATTCTTCGGACACTGTGTATCGGTTAACTTTTACGGGTAGAAATGAGCAGAAACTGTCTGCAAGTAGAAATTTTAAGAAAAAAACTTCTACACTCTTTAATTAAATACGAATTTGAAGAGTATATTAATGGAGAGCATTACTGTATTACGAATAACTCTAAATTTACCAAATTTTATAAATTAATATAGAACTAATGCACATCATCGAACTTACCTAGTCAATGTTTTCAGTAGTGTTAGTAAAGTATGAAATCATGTAGGATTATTAGTGTAAAACATGATATTCATATGTTTAAACACAAGTTTAACTACGATATTTTTAACAATAATCATAAAGAAGTTAATCGAGAAGATATTATAAAATACGGGTGCTTTGAAATTGTTCGTAAAGAGGGCTGTAGGGAATCGACCTTTGTGAAGGTCGCAGTATATTACACGGCAAATAATATGTAAAACACATCCGAATCAATGTACATTGATACTGTTAGTCAGGAGCCTTCTGATTCCAGCACATCTTTTATTATATCTTCTAATGTTATACAATTTTAAATGCAGATTAGTTTAAAATACATTTCTCTTTGCTGTTAATTAAAAAGTTTATAATTAAATCAGTTTCATGATTTTTCCAGAGAGGTTCAATGAAAACAGGAAACACAAACAAAATACGTAATTCTTAAACCGTCAACGACGAAATCTATAACGCTTAACTGTTTAACAAAAATTGTTGCAACCAGGATTATATCATTTCCCTTTATTATATAAATTAGGTATCAGTAACAGAAATTTAATGGCGTGTACCTTATTGGCGGTAAACGTAAATGACCTTCAAAACAGTAACTATTCGACCTGACCAACACTCGTGCTGACAGATGTTGTGAAAGTGAGGAGTGCGCATTGTTATTAAAGTGCATAACGTAATGGAGGCGTGTAGAAATATGATATAGCTATCGAGATATTGACAAGGCAAGGCATGTTTATATTCATTATTTAATTACGTAAAGGTTTACTTACTTCTTAAAAGACATTATAGATCTACTTATTTAATTCCTTAAAAATTTGTGTAAACATCTAAATTTCCCGTTTTGTAAAAGTTCGTACTTTTTTCGAACATAATTCAAAATATACATTCGGCTGTGAAATGTTAAAAAAAAATACATCTAGAAAGACATGTATTAAATTTTTTTTTTCTTGCCAAACAGCATTTTTATTTACAGAATCAAAATCATTGAAGGGCAGTAATCAAAATTGATAAACGTTTAAAATAAATAGACAATAAACAGTTGCATTCTTAGTTATAGATAAATTAAATTATATCTATAATAAGTTGAATTTATTAATTCTATATAGCCCTATACATATTAAATCAGAAATTGTGTATTTCTTTCAATATAGGGAAAGAATTAAACTCTATTATAACGTTAGAAGTCGGGTTTTTATCCTGTTTCCATGATTTAAACAAGATGTATTATTGTATTTTTAATATTAACACTATCACCCATATTTAGCCATATTGGCCTAAGAAGGATAAAAAAATATTAAGTAGGATTAAGGTAAGGAAACAAAACTGTCTAGTGACGGATTTAGGGGTCATTGGATCACGTGTGTAGGGTCATGTAGACCTACTCTGTGTCGGGAATGTAATTCTACCCACCCCCTACAAATTGTGTAATACAACATTTATACATTTCGCCTTTTTTACATTCTTCTATGCACATTTGATATCGTCATACATTAAAGTTCTCTTACATAAATTGATGATACCCAACTAAGATCCTTTCGCTTCTTCTTTGTACCGTACCCCTAAATGTTTTTACTGTAATTGACATTGTTTAGTTAGTGACTATTAAAATATCAGACACGAAGTAACAATATTAATTTCATGCGTTGTAATACGACCAGTTAAAGTTATTATTTTAAAAGTTTTATTTTTCGGCTAGTACTTTTCCTAATTTTAAACTTTCTCAGTTTTAATTCTCCCTCAATTTACACCTCTCCTTCTTCATCCCCTTAAGCAACCCTTATCTCCGACAATATACAGTTAACAACCTCATAAAAATGTGCAACTAAAATATACACCCTATAATTAAGACACCGTTTACCACTACACAACCTCCGAATGAAAAAATGATATCTGTACTTTTTCTTCCTTTAAGAAGAAGCCCGCTCATTTAAAATACCCTTATCATCTTCAGATTAAGCCATTAAAGGAATTCATCCCTCCTTAGTTAAAAGGAAAAAAATATGAAGTCTTTATCTCGGCGGTAATAAATCAGCCTCTCCCGGACACGTGGTTTTGTCGTATCCCACCCTTAAATCGTTAATACAGTATATTATGCATGAGGTGTAAAGTAAGGTTATGTTTTAAGAAAGTGTGGAGTAACAGCTAAGCTGTTTTAGGTTCCTATCGATTATGTAAGAGCACGTAACTGTAAATATACTTCCTCCCTCAGCCCTTCAAATATTAAGTATGCACCACGTTTTCAATATTGTAGGCAAACAGCACCTTATCAAAAAATTATTGTTAAGGCAGAGCCTGAGGTAATAAAATTGCTTGTGTTGATTTCTTAAGACTATAAAAAGGCCACATAATAATATATTTAGAATTTATTATCCTTTACATTCGCTATGTTGGCTTAAGCGTTTGCAGTATTAGATTTGAATTCACAGAAGATTGCTTAACGGCAGTTCAAACGAAATTTGGGAAACTGTATGAAAACAATGATAAAACTTTTATTGAAACATTTTATCCTCCCTCCGACAAATTTTTTAAGGCCATAAGGTTAATTACGTGAATGCTTATAGAATGTATTGTCGAATATTACTTGTAAATACAGATATTTCTGAGAGATTTGGTTACTTAGTTCGAAGAGAAAAAACGTTAGAGAACTTGAAGAATATAGTTTTAAATGCAGTATTATAATGGTAAGAAATCAGCATTGCTCTACTTATCATTACTTCTCAAGAAATCTGGAACAACGATTAACATTTAAGGGCACGTTTAAAAAACAACAGTAATGCCAAGAAAATGATCACTAATGAAGTCAGAGCAAAGGTGACAAGTAAAGTTAGGTTTTCCTAACTGTAATATTATTGTTATAGTTGAGAAAAATGTTTATTGTAACGTCAGATGGTCTGATAGAATCATGAAAACTTATTGCTCTCGTAAACTCTCCATTTTTGGCTATGGAATGTGCAACATATTGTAACATTTACCATTTATAGATAATTCCATTCTTTCTAATATAAAATGTCCTTAGTACCTATTTAATACTTTTGACTTTTGCGCCCGTTTGTAAATACTAGTTATGAATTGCTTAAATACAAATGTACAGAAATTCTTCACTAATTTTCATTTCTGTTAGGAATATTTCTATATATTTGAGTACATTTTTCTCCCTTTTCTAACATTACAATATTTTCCTCTGTTGACACGTTTCGGGTTGACTCCATTTTCAAAACTTAAATCGTACCTCTTAAGTCGTAAGCTAAGTACGATTTATGTTTTGGAAATGGAGTAATTCCGAAACTCGTCAACAGAGGAGAATATTTTAATGTTAGTAAAAGAAGAATAATGTACTCAAATATATACAAATGCCCCTATTTCCAAAACCATTTAAAATTGCTTTAATGAAATTCTATTAAATATGTGACCATGTCTTTAAAGCGAAATATTGTATAGGTCTATATGGAATAATATAGGCCCATCGATATTACAGTTTGCTTCTAAGCAATGTAGTATTTTTACTAAAAATAATTATTTTTACAATATCACATTAAAAATAATCAATTTACTCTATAGCTCGACATTGTAGTGAAAGATGTTATTTTTTCTTGCGGTATATTATTACCGTGTATATTATTTGCTATTTAACTGTTCATGAAAAGTCCTGATTTTATTAGTCTGATTAATATTAGTCCAATATTATCATAGTTTATAAGTGAATTAAGGAAAAATATTACAAAAGAAATTTATATTAATCCATAGTAGGTCTTTATTAAGATTATAATCCATTGGTTGAATTCATAGAAGTGAATATTTTGTTACAATTCACATGTTATAAAAGAGTCAAAGATTACTCTTTTTTTTTAAAGCTTGTACTTCGCCAGGTTTATTTAATGCAGGTTCAACTAATTATGTGATAAGTATATTTTGATTTTAGTTATTATTCCTTGGAACAATACAGTTTGGAATAATGTTAGTTTTTGCAAATAAGTGAAAGATTGCTTTCTTAAGTAGGACTTCAAATCCTTCACGTATATTGTCAAAGTCCCAAGTATAATAACACACATCCAAATAGAATACCATATATCATAACCCACTGTTTGGGTAAACGTCAACTCTTTTAAAACTACTGTGCTAGAATTATTACTTGTTCTAAGTAAATTTAAAATGCTACTTTGCTAGTTAATTAAATATTTTTCAGTAGGCTATATAGTAGCCTTTATATAAGCTCTTTTCCTGGCACCTTTAGTTGGATTTTGTTCCTTTTTGATACTTTTACAGTTATTTTGAAACTTTGTTATATGTTTAAGTCGAAAGCAAAGAGCCCCTAAAGGATGTGGTCAATTGTGGCCAGGATGTGTTAGGAAACATAACCTACTTCCCCTTCGTAAGTGTGCGTAAAGAAACAGAACCGTAGCTCAATGAAACACGATCGATTTTCTAAACCAGATTTTTTTATTAAAAGCCCTGATGTTGATATAGAAGTAGGCCTATGTATAGAGGTTTGAGGCAAAAGGAATTTTAAGCTGTCATTGTTTGATAATTTATAAGCAAGGTTAAGGTGAAGAGATGAATCGCTCTGTTATGAGAGAAACATAACAAACCCTGGCCAAGGTAGTGTCTCTTTCTAAAGAAGTAGTCGGCCTGAGTGTTTTGAAATGTTATTACGGTTTGTTACGTAAACCTTAGCCATATGAGTATATTAAATTTAAGTTTATATTAACTTGTGAATTGCATAAATCTAAAATTAAAAGAATCGAATCTACAAAGTTAGTTTTATCTTCAAAATGAAAAATCTACATTCATTTAGTATTTCTTCAAACCTATAGCCTATATAAAGTATTAAGGTTTTTAATAATTTTTCATACAGCGCAAATATTTTAAACTTGAGTTGTTGATCATTTAGCGTTTTGATTATAGTAGGCCGATTTTAATCGGATATAATTTAGTTATTTTATTCGACCGTACGAGTAGGTCTTACATTGTTTCTATTGTGTTATAACGGCCTATGTAGTTTTATACATTTAAGTATATTTTTCTGTTTTTCCTAACTTTAAAACATTTTTCTATGTTGACGCGTTTCGGAAGAAGTCATCAAAACTTTAAATAATACTCCTTCACTATATAAAGTTTGAGGATATAGTTATTCCGAAACGCGCACAACAAGTAAAATATATATTTTAGGAAAGTCAGAAAAATGTAGGCCTACTCAAATGTATACGAACTTACGCAAATGTATACAAATATTCCAGACAAATGTGAAGATGAGTAGCCTGTATTAATAAAATACTGTATGATGTTCTATAGAAGTGCCTATTTTATTCAAGGATAATGTTAAGGGTTTTATCACTCAAAACAGTTTTCTACTGAATATTTATTGTTGAAAATTTTCTTTTATTTACATTAAACAAATTAACTGGGTTAACGTTTCAATTAGGCTAAAAGAAACCTTTGTACGTTTATAAAGTAAAAAACAGTGATTTTCATAAAGAATAAAAGAAGGTTTTTAAAAGAATTAATAGCAGAAATAAATTCGGTAACACCTTTGTATTACGTAAAACACTTACGTTAACTCGTGGGCGAAACAAATTTCAGCAAGAGCAACATTTTGAAGTCAGCAGATAAATAACAATCGTTGCAGAAGGCGTATTAAATCAAATTTGGTGCGTATCTGAAAGTGACCACCACGAGCGGATTGTAGGAGGCACGAAAAGTTGGGCATAGGTTGTGGTTTTGCACTTCCATACATCATACCAAGGGACAGGTCGACTCCGGTATTTGGTATAATACTTTAATTTATGAGCGCCAGATCGTTTAATATACAGAACAATATATCACTGGGTTAGAATATAATATCTAATGACGCCACTGTACAGGATACGTCGACAAATACAGTTGGTTTGGATGTGTTTGCTTCGGTCATTGTTTGTATTCAATTTGTGTAACTAAAGGAATCGTGTAATAAAATAAATGCATATTTACATGTTGGATGTTACTAAAACTATAAATATTAGAGTAAACTAAATAAATACGTTTTATGTAATAAATTTAAATTGGATTTTATTTTTCACAAAATCTATACAGTAACATTTTTTAAAATCATTTATAAAAAATAAATAATTTAGTATAGCCTACATGCTTTGAGCAGTAAAAAAAAATTTAAACCTAAGCATAATATTAGGTATAATAAATTGATAATTAAAAATTATATATATTTCTATAATATTGTTGTTGCTATTATTATTACATAATAATAAAACACCCTATTAATTTATTATTAAATATATATTAAAATATTATGTTACATTTGTATACGTTAATTTGTATAAAATATAATCGCACACACACACACACACACACACACACACACACACACACACACTCACACACACACACACACACACACACACACACACACACACACACACACACACACACACACACACACACACACACACACACACACACACACATACACACACACATCACACACACCACACACACCACACACACACACACACACACACACCACACACACACGCTTGCACACACTGTTTTTTAAAATGAATATGTATTAATTTATTTCAAAAGGTAATTTCTGAAGATTAAAACTAATAGCCTTATATGTGAAAAGTTTGACTAGTTAAGAGGACAGAGAGTGATTATTCCAACTGCATAATTTTCGACAGTAGTGAAGTGTTTTTCTAGTAAATAATATTGAAATATAAAATTTTAAATAAAGGCTTTGGTTCTACATAAAAAACTACCAATTGTAGAGTACGAAGTTAATATTTAGTTCCGGTGGTAACAGAGCATACTATTGTTTTAAATGGTGATTCCAAAGCATTTCAAGGCCACAGAAATGTTTTTACAAGTTTTCCGTTTAAAAGTGTAGGCTATACTCTACGTGATACGTAAATTAGAATTTTTAAAATATATGGAAGGATCTTTTAATATGTTTTTTTATTTTAATTGTTATAATAGATTTGTATTTTTTAAGTAATAATAATGATAATTAAACTATATGTGAGTTTTTAAAAATAATGTTTAGACATATATAAAAGTGGAATATGCGTTGATCTATTTTTCTTACAATTACTTATATATTTGATTTGACAGTTTAGGGATATAGGCTACTATAGTATTGTTCGGTTAATACCTTTTACTTGATATCTTGTTCTAATTTTGAAGAAATAGATTTAAAATATCAATGCAATTGTTTAATGGATATTTTAAACAGTTTTACTCTTTAAAAAAATATTTTAGGTTTAATGCAAATCGTATCTAAATTTCTCAGTTTATAACTGAACCATATCATTGTTATCTGGACGTTCCTTCACTTTGATGAATCAAAATAATGAAGGAAACTGAAAATGTGAAGCTTATATTTTGTTGTATACCGCATAAGTGTCTAGACTTATTGCTATTAACTTTTTAAAATTATTAAATTTAGGTTATATAAATAAAAATGTTCTAAAAGTTTCATTTGAAACTAACCTTGAATTTCCGCTTTTAAAATTGATTTATTTTAGGCATCTTTTTCTGAGGTATATTGATTACTAGTCAAAATGAATTTCCGAAAATATACAGAGAACCAATAGCTTTTAATATTTGGATTTATGACTATATACAATAACTATTTGATGAAATGTCATAACAAATTTTCTGTAGTTGAAGTATTATAGGTAAATAGTTTGGGCTATATGCCTAAACATTTGAAGAGGGGTTTCATATTAAATTTATTTTAAAATAAAAATTAGTTTCTACAAGTAATTTGATGTCCGGACAATATCATTTTGAACATAAAGTTGAAAACAAAAAATAATTTAAATTGTAGGTAAATATTATGAATATATCTTTTTTAACTGTGTCTCTATGCGTGAATGTAGGGCTACTCACTTCCACAAGAGTCACAACAGCTAAAGTTATTTTTACAAATCTCTTTTATATATATACTTAGCGTGAATCGTATAGGCATATACGTTTACCGAAATCTGTTGTACGCATGGACAATATCAAATAGTGGATGTATTAACAATGCACGAATCCATACGTCATAGAGTCCACGTGATAAATCGTTCTATTGCATGAATCCGATAATAAATCAATCGAACGGGAGAGGCACTCGGGTTCACCTGAACCCATATTTGTTTTAATTACTCTATATGTCTGTCTGTGCTGTTATTGTATGGCGTGATTCCAGTGTACTACTTGCAAATGCCCGATCTGACAGATAAAAGAAATTTATTCAAGTTTAGTATCTCCCGTCTAAAGTGTCTGGAAAATACTATCCAAGTTATTCTATTGCTTTAAGACAAATATTATCGTTAAAACAATGTTCAGCTCATAGAAATGATATTTTCACATATTATAAATTTATCTATACTTTATAACCATCTTTCAGATTGTTTAAATCCACTTGCGATCTCGCATGAAATATTTTTTACCCGAAATATTTTTTGCTAGTTTCAAATACCATATTACGTTGCATGCAGTATTGTATAAACTTCTACTGACTTTTTAAATCATTGGGAATCGGTTAGGCTGGATGTTATATTATTTAAGTTGCATTTTAAGTAACAGTAGGGCAATTGAATAGCATGTTATTCTAATAACTATGGTATATGCTTATAGAAATGCTTTTCTGAGCGGAATGCCACGACGAAGTCTTCTATACTTATTTTCTCTTGGAAATTTTAAATAGTAACTTATTGTGTAGCCCCCCGAATAATAATGTATTTTTATAAGCGTCTGGTGTTAAAATGTATAAAAGATATTTATGTATATATAGAAAACAAGAAAATGCAAGAAAATTCTGTCTTCGACCTAACGAAAACTCATTTTAGTAACGAACATTTTACCATGGTATAAGCCCTATACGTATCATAAGGTGTCCTTTGATTTTTTTATCGACTGATTTTGTCTCAGTTTAGCATTTAGACTAAATACAGACACCTTATATTAATTTAGTCTGACGTTTTTGATTGCAGGTCAAGCTTCATCATGATATATACGTATCATAAGGTGCCCTTTGATTTTTTGATCGGCTGTTTTGTCCCAATTTAGCGTTCAGATTAAATACAGACACTTTATATTAATTTAGTCTGACGTTGTTGGTTGCAGGTCAAGCTTCACCATGATATAGGCCTATACGTATCATGAGTTGTCCTTTGATTTTTAGATCCGCTGTTTTTGTCCCAGTTTAGCGATCAGATTAAATACATACACCTTATATTAATTTAGTCTGACGTTGTTGGTTGCAGGTCAAGCTTCATCATGTTATATACGTATCATGAGTTGTCCTTTGATTTTTAGATCGGCTGTTTTCGTCCCAGTTTAGCGTTCAGACTAAATACAAACTTTATTTTAATTTAGTCTGAAGTTGTTGGTTGCAGGTCAAGCTTCACCATGATATATACGTATCATGAATTGTCCTTCGATTTTTAGATCGACTGTTTTTGTCCCAATTTAGCGTTCAGATAAATACAGACACTTTATATTAATTTAGTCTGAAGTTGTTGGTTGCAGGTCAAGCTTCATCATGCTATATACGTATCATGAGTTGTCCTTTGATTTTTAGATCGACTGTTTTCGTCCCAGTTTAGCGTTCAGACTAAATACAAACTTTATTTTAATTTAGTCTGAAGTTGTTGGTTGCAGGTCAAGCTTCACCATGATATATACGTATCATGAATTGTCCTTCGATTTTTAGATCGACTGTTTTTGTCCCAATTTAGCGTTCAGATAAATACAGACACTTTATATTAATTTAGTCTGAAGTTGTTGGTTGCAGGTCAAGCTTCATCATGCTATATACGTATCATGAGTTGTCCTTTGATTTTTATATCGGCTGTTTTCGTCCCAGTTTAGCGTTCAGACTAAATACAAACTTTATTTTAATTTAGTCTGAAGTTGTTGGTTGCAGGTCAAGCTTCATCATGCTATATACGTATCATGAATTGTCCTTTGATTTTTAGATCGGCTGTTTTCGTCCCAGTTTAGCGTTCAGACTAAATACAAACTTTATTTTAATTTAGTCTGAAGTTGTTGGTTGCAGGTCAAGCTTCACCATGATATATACGTATCATGAATTGTCCTTTGATTTTTAGATCGACTGTTTTTGTCCCAATTTAGCGTTCAGATAAATACAGACACTTTATATGAATTTAGTCTGAAGTTGTTGGTTGCAGGTCAGGCTTCAATTAGTCCTAATTAACATGCAAAATTTGGCTGCGTTTTTTCAAGCGCCTCTCTCTAATTCACACACCTTGTCGGTTGCACTTAACGGTTGGTTGGTCGCTTCCTCTGTGTAGTTGGCTCTGCAGTAAAACACGTGTTCGTTAACACCTAATATTTTCATCCACTTTTGGTATTTAATTTTCTCGTGCAGCAAGCTTTCATAAAACCATCTTCACTATTTTTTAAACAGAAAATGTAAATATGAATTTATGATTTTTTCCTTATTTTAAGTTTTTGATTGAATAAAATCATAAAAGAGTATTTAATAATTGTTAAATACATTGAGGTCTCTTTAGATTTCTAAAAAAAAGTAATTCGGAAAATTGTAGAATTACACATTGTAACTTTTACTAACAATACAAAAGAAAACGTTTTTTTCTGAAGTTGAGGATTTTTTGCGTGTACAGTTATAAAAAAAATAACACTTTATTAAGTATAAAATTTGTTCATAATATCATCGACAATTTTATTTCAAGACACTACATGACTCTTTTTATGTTTGAGCCTATGTTTGAGAGATGAAGCAAAGATGAACTTACATTGTTGCTTACAATCTTAGAGTGCAGTTTACAAGTAATAAATACTGCATACTCAAGAGACGCTCGGAAAAACAAAGGTTAGCAGAGAACCAATCAAATGGAGAACCACACATGAAAGGTTCTCTCCCAAAACTATGTGACTAAAAGTTTATGACAGAGACCTAACCCAACATAGTCTCTCTGCATTTATACAAGATTGGACTCATGGACGTTACATAGCCCTACGTGAAAGTGAAAATATTTTAGAGGTGATTTTATTAATCGTTAGGGTTTATAGGGATGTTTTTAGTTTATTGTGGTGCCTCAGGAACAAGAAAAGTGGATCTAGAAATTTCTCAAGGCGGTACAAAATGAATGTTTTAGAATAGGCTTAAAAATAAAGCACATCTCAACACGAAAGTGTTTATTTGGTATCACCAAAGTAACAGTTAAAATTATTGACAGGGAAAATATCTTTTTTATCGTTAAATACTAGTTATACTTCTATGAAATATCATTTACTTCTAAGGATAACGTCTTTCCTCTTTATCTGAATTTTTCAATAGACCCTACCTAAATGCGAAATGGGGATGTGAGAATGGCCTTTTGCAAAATCATTTGCAACCTCTAGCAGTGCCTCTTTTGTAGGTCTAGTAGGGTTAAAAATAAAAGTAATTGTATTTTTAAAGCAATATTTCAATATATAAATGCGATGCATTTGTTGAAGGTATTTATCCCACTGCAGACCTCATCAAAATTTAAGTAAAACTATTTTCCAACCATACTTACATCATAGTTCACCCTTATTAGTTTGCATAAAACATTTCATTTTGTCTATTTAGCGTTGTTAATCAATCCAACAATAACGGTAGGGATCATAAAATTGTAAATACTAATAAATAAACACTATTGTCTGCCAACCTTTCTAGGGCAGAATACCTCAATTCCATATTACATGTAACCTCAACGCCATAACATGTAATCTCTACACTACATGTTATTGATTTTTTTCATGTTATATTTTAATCAGATCGGAGTTTAATTATACAAAATATTTACACTACCAGTGTATAAAATACGGTCCAAGCTGGCACGCCATTGCCCTCGGCCTCTGAGTTAAAATGAAGACACGAATCCACGGCTTAGCCCAATTCATCATTCCCACAAAGCGGCAACTCTTCTGATGACAGTATTATTTTTGACTAGCTCATAAATCTTATAAGTTTTTTCAACCTTTCCGAATGTCCGTGCCTTCGTTGCGTTAGAATCCATCCCCACCAGGTAGGCTTAGTGCCTTTTGAAAGTATTTTTATGGTTTTTTCCGTCTAAGAATTATTTTATTCGGTTCTATTAAGTAATTCCTACCCGTCGTTGATTGCTCTATTAGTTCATTGGATTAAGAACTTAATGTCGCCTTGCGTAATTGCTTAGACTCCAAAATTGAGATGAAAATATTTGAAAATTCGGAGTAGCCTACTTCTAAGTTCTGTCTGTCTGTCCGTGTGTGTCTCTTCCTCTCTTTGACACTATCACATTTTATTTTTAAAAATAACTTTAGTCTAGAACCGTTTTAAACTGGAAAAGAAAGAGTAAAATCTTGCAATTTTGACAAAGAATTAAAAAGTCGACAATCCAAAAAGTTTGTAAAATTATTTTCTTATTCAAACAACGATTGTAAATTATTTTATGTAATAACTTTAGGGATGACATTTGTCTAGGATTAAACGTCAGACCTACAAATGGAAACATCTAGGGAATCGTAGAAATGTGTGGAAATTATATAACTTCTGCAAAAATAAAATATATTTAGGCAATTCTAAGTATATCCTAATAAATTCACGATTAGAGCATTAAAATTTCGCAATCTAAAGTTTGAACTTGGATAAAATACTTTTTTTATAAAATAAAATTTGGATACATTTTAAATATATTTTAAAGTTAGGTAGGTATAATTTCCTTATTTACTGACAGTTTCCTCACCTCTTGTTAAATCTCAGCCTGAAACATTTCTTAAGAGAAGTTAACTATATCGGGTTTGAAATCTTTATACTGAATTCTGTTCACATATGGCGGCGAGATATTCGTCTGTGAAACGGCTTAATTAGGGCTGGGCGGGTTTGTTGACATGGGTAGTAGAGCGGCAGGGTAGTGATGTATAGCTACCCCCTAACTCACGGGCAAAAAATAATCAATAGAAGCACAAAAACATGGAGTATTGTTTCGGTATAATTCTAATTGCTACATGAAACTAAGAAACGGAAATATATTTAGTAATAGGCCTACTTGTGCGATTAGAGATCATTTAAGCCTAAATCGAACACGATTAAATTACGAAACGTTGACAGCGCTCTAACAACAGACAACAGTATATAATGTAGGTAAATAATTTACAGCCTAAACACCTGACACAAAAAAGTTAAAATATTATAAGGAATAAAAAAAACACATTGTCTAATCACGTTTGTGTTGATAATGTTTAAAAATTTACTTAAGCTTTTGGAAGTGCCCTTAAAGTATAAATATGTTACCTGAAAGCAATACGTGATTTAATTTGACAATTATTGAGTTACTTTTTAAATAAATTAGAAATTAATAGCTATACAAATTTACAAGTTTTTAAAACCTAATAAAATTTAGCATAGTCATTGAATGTAGGCTATAGCCAGTAAATAAAATTTTATTAATTTAAAATTATTTTTTAATAACCTAATTAACATATTTAGTAGAACTAGTACTCACGTTTTAAGAATTATTACATTTTTAAAGTAATTATACCACTCGTTATGTACTTTTCATTTTAGGTTTTTGCTATATTTACTGCATATAATTATATGCTTTAATTTTATTTAGCAATCCGACCGCAACCAGTTAGATCCACGCCCGAAAAAACAAAAAGTCCCTGACCTTCTAAATATGGATGGAAATTAATATTACTCGAACCGTTTGAAAATAAAACGAATCACAAACACGAAAGAAGAAGAAGAAAAATAAAATGATTTTTGTGATTGCTTTAGAATTGTTAATATGTTGTCAAATATGTAATTACCCAGTGATTTATTAAATATATCCAAGATTTATTTACAGACGGAACAGCCCGCCTCTGGTAGGCAGCTGATGAATTTATGCGCTGCCAATAACGGCATTAAGCGAGTGAGATAGTGAGATAATGGCCGGAACCTTGCGTCTCTTTTGCTCGCGCTTACTTTGTATAAGTCTATCTTTATCCGACACACTATAGCTGGAAGCGATAACTGGTGAAGCCATGCCATGTCGAAATTAACCGGAAAATGTTTTTAGTTTGGTTAGTAGGACGCGTACGATGTAATGGACAGGCTGTTGCTTGATGGCAGAACATTTCGGTGAATTGAAGCAAATGTTTTAATCGATTTAGGTTAAGGTTGTTGAATATGGGATGTTTATGAACACGTGGGTTGGCAAAGGTTTTTTTTCTATTATGAACCTAAAAATTTTATAATTTATTTTTTGTTATTCAGTGGTAATTCTTTTGCATAATACTATAAAAAATTGTATGAACAAAATAATTTTAAAAAACAAATAAATTATCTGCTTACATAAATACAATTTTTAACTTCTATTTCAAAAAGCTACAGAAACGCTTTATACATTTCTAATCTTCTAAAATAGCTCAATATTTTTCTAATTTTTTTCATTTGTTCATTTGTTAAATATCCAACTGTAAATGTTATATATTTAACAATTATAAAAATTGAGACAAAACCTATCAAACATCTTTTCTTTTTTTTTGAAACAAATACACATGTAACATTTGTATTTTACAACTGTAACCTTGCTTACATTAGTAGAGCACTAAAACTCTGATCTATATATTCTTATAATTATAAATCCAGTTTTAATATTGAATAGACCTATGAATTGCTAAAATATGAACACATTTCTTCAAACTATACAGAATCTTTACTTCTTACTACTCATTCTAATTCTAATTTTATTTTTATTTACAATTCTTCATTTACATTCCTCTTGTGACATTTTATTAAAGATGTATTGTATTTATGTAACCTGTATTAATATTTAAAATTACTGAACATTATGATACTTTTAAGGGTTTGTCTTCCGTCATCACTTTTTTCTTTTTCTTTTTTTTAATGTAGTTATCTTACTTTTTTTTATAATATCCCAATTATGTTGACTACTCATTGTGTTTAATAAGGGAGTAAAACATCATGTTTAAAATGTCTGCATATAATTTTATAATAATAACTGCATTGGGACATAGTTGAGGTGTACAGTTATTTTCAAGTATGTAGGGTACAAAATTAAAAGCTCAGACTACACATTTTAATACTGATAAATACACCAGACATTTCTTAACTAAATACATAACCACTTTAAAATAAATGTTGCAATAACAATGGAGGTGACTAATGTTATGTCAACAAGATGTAACATTTAATTTGCACAGAATAAATTCAACTTGGCATTTTAAATTTTACAAAAAAGCAACAAGTGTCCATCCCAAGGAGGAATACTATGTTTTCCTTGAAGGAATCAGTGTAGTGTAACGATACACTACTAGAATAAGCACGCAGAGCGAAGTAAACAAACAACGTATGCACTCATACTATTAGTATACATGCTTGCCATAATAATCTTGTATTTATTCCATTGCATGTTTCCCAGTAGTAATGTAGCATCATTTAATCAGAGTAAAGTAGGCTCTATAATAGGCTACACTTAAATAATAGTCTATCCTAAAGAAAACGAAACCTAACTGTAATCAGTGTTTCTATTCACTTTCTTTGACAGGGCGTAACTTAACTTAAGTGTTAAGTTAATATTAAGTACAAATATAGATATATTTTTATTGTTTATGATTTTTCTGAAAAAAAAATGTTGGAAAAAATAATAAAAAGTTATTTAATAGGCATAATAATTATTAAAACAATAGTATCTAATAATAATTTTGTTTGTATACATTAAAGAGCTTTTCAATATTGCCCTCTTAGTTACATTAATACATAAAAAAAGAAAAAATATAAACGAAGTATAGTTTTTATAAATAAGTCCAAGTAGTTTACAACTAATTAAACTAGCGTAACAGTTTATGCATAAATATGACTCGTCTTTCATAATGTGTGTTTGTGTTTTTAAAGTTAGTTTAAGTCAGATCTGCATTAAATAGCTCAAACGTTATTGTTTAAGCTTTAAGTGTTAGAGGTTCCCTAAGGAACTCTCTAAGTGTCATAGAGGTTCCCTTGGGAACGCTTCGTAAGCATATCTAATGACTACGCTTAGTGCTTCAATACTTTTTTCAGTTGTTTCGCTTGGTTTCACTATATTTAAATATATATTACTTATCAAATTATAATTAGCCTAAATAGCCTATAATTACTTCTTTTAGAAATTAGAAAAAATATGTTTTACTTGAGTAACCACAAAGCTATCAATGTAATAGATATAAAACTTCCCAGTATTTTTTTTTTTTTTTTGGCCAATTACAGTAAACGAAAGTGCACTTTATTTGATCAAAATAAAATCAATACTATATTTATATATGTGAAATATTTATATATAGATCATTTGTAAAGGTCATATAAAGCCGTTGCCATTCTTACTAACCAGACGTGCTCCATTTAAAGGTAATATTTACCGGGCCCGTAGGCATGGTCACCGCAAATCCAAATTTGAGAAACCACAAATCATTAAAAAATTTAAATTTGGAAACATTTGTAACAGGTTTAAGTTTACCTTGTCTGTGAGGTTTGATGTAAACCGTACAAGGTAACTTAACAAGGTTGAAGTAAATATTATGACAGGGTTCGTAGTAAAAATATTATTATTATAAAATGTATATTTGAAACAAATAGATATCTTTAGCATCCCTTAAAATCTAAGAAAAACCTATTTGGTTATTTACTATCAGAATGAAAATTGAATTTTTATAGACCTAGTACACTAGGTCTATAAAAATTCAATTTTCATTCTGATTTAATTTAATTTTATTTCACAATAGCCTTAAACAAATAAAATTAATTTAATTTTTCTGGATGTATCTAAATCATAAACTAAAGCTTTTTTCCTTGAAAATTTATTTATAGATGTTGCTATGGTTGCACTGTTAGGGAAAAATTATTGGAAAAGTTTTATGTTTGATTGAAAATTCCTTAGAACCAATGTTAAATTCAGAGATTAATATTGTACGTGTTCTTTTTTTATAGTTCTGTGTATTTATGTGTTATACTGTTTTATTCTTAATCTCATATAGAGTTCGTAAAATAAAAGTAATTAAAAATCAATAGCAAGATGCCTCTACACAAAGACTGATTGGGTTGATTACAAGTAAAACAATTGTGTTAAATGTCTTCCAATTTAATTATTTCTATTTAACTAAGTAGGTCTACATTGGAGGCCAAACTTGTGTATAGTTAGTATATAATTAGAGTTTAACAATATAAATAGATAAATCAGCATAAAAAACGTTGACGTAACATAACGGAAGATTACCAGGAAATCTTTTCTTTCAGAAACGTATGCCAGTTCGACATAGGCAGCCTCAAATCGATTAAAAACAATAAAGAAAATCCGGTCGCGCGACATCTTTTTGCGATTTATTGACATTTAACTTGAGCCATCGAACAAAGTTTACAGTAATTACTAGATCGAAGTGTAATTGGTGGCGACTGCGTACAAGTGATGAATTCCTAGGTTGCCATGGAGGTAATTGTGGCTTAATAAATGCCTTGTGTTTGTTTTTGGAGACACGTCATAGCCTTTCAAAGAATTAACGTTGGACAAAAAAAGTGCCAATAAAAAAGTTTTCTATTCATCAACTGTATAAATAAAAAAATTATTTATTGCAAAATATTGACAAAATTATTTGTCACTAGCTGTCCCTTTCAAAAGGATTTTTGTTAGAAGCAATTACAGATTAAAGAAAACGTAATCTACAAAGATCCAATGCAATGAAAATAATTTAACGCATACTACTTTTTTTAAAATAAGGTGTTTTCAAGGTTTGAACTTAACCTACATACACCGTCTCAACTTCAGAATGCGTGACGCAGAGGGGAAAGTGCGTGAGAGAGAGAGAGAGAGAGAGAGGGAGAACGGATGCTGTGTTCAGCCATGATTTCGTTACCCCCACTTTCTCTTCTTTACGACCCTTGTCGGCACAAAAACATCCCTTTCAAAACCCGCCATTATAGATCTTGTGTTTACATTTTTAATCTGTCATCCATGCTTGGCCAGATTTTATCCAGGTAAAATATAAACACGCATTATACGTCCAAGGAGAGAAGAGAATGAGTAATTTTGAATCCATTTCGACCGTTTTTATATTACATTTATAAATGACATATGCGTTCGACAGCGAATTTATCATTCAAAGTTTAAAAAGTTATAACTTTTTAATTCCGACGTTACCTATAAACGTTTGCTATTTTTTTTCATGTCATTTCTTCTCTGAAACTGTTTAAAAATTTATCCTTTAGCCTATCATCTACATAAAATAGGTATGTATAATTGGCTTTCTAAAATTTTCGTATGCCGAATATCTTTCTTTCTAATTATAGGTATTTGATAGTAATAAATTTCTAGGCCTTACTTTTCGTAATCAATAATTTTATTATAGAGATTTGAGAACGTTTTATAAACTGTAGGCAAAGTAATAACGGTTTAAATAAGAAACTAAACACAAGGGTGGGGAAAAGAATGTTTTGATATAAGAAAAAATTATTTGGATAGAAACGATACCCGTGAGTAGTGACATCTACAGAAAACTTGGCTTCATATAGAGACGACAGAGTGAAATGAGACATAGGTACTGCAAGAATGCCATCATAAACCTTCCCTTATCATCCCTTATATTCAGTGATAATTTAATGAGTGTTTTGAAGAATAACTTCTAATATAAAATTCTTACATTTAGAAAATAACTTGGTATTTGTATAAAAAATGAGAAAATGCTAATACAAATTTCGATTTTGTTTCGTAACATCCTACATAAAAGGCGCCAAAATTGGAATATTATGGTTATTAAAAACAATTTAACCATCAAATTAGGTATGAGGCAGTTGAACAAAGACAAACTTAAAATGTTTAAAATTGGTTCACAAGCCAAGTAATAGTCTACCTTTACATGAGTCCACAAAAATTGCAAATCAAGTTAACTGCAGGGAAAATATTCAAATTATCAATGGTTACTGTAAACCATTGAAGGAAAACCGAATAAAAATATTTCTTCTATAGCAGCGTTTTTCAATAGCATCGGATGGATGTTATATTATGACCGGATGTATTGGTAGCATTGAATCCACGGCAACGTTTGGGTAGGATCGTATGCACGGTATTTTATGAGTAAAATTGTGTGAGGGGCGTTGTATACATTTGTTTGACCCGCATTGTATGAACAGTATTATGCAAGCGGCATTGTATGTGCATAATTATATTTGCAGTATTCTATGAGCAACTTCGAACAAAATTTTACGTTTTGTATTTCAAAGGAAATAATTAACAAATAAATAATTATTACAACTGAAGGTATTAAAGTTTAGATTTAGAGAAGGAAGAATGAAGTGAAGAAAAGTTAATTCAAGTTTAGGATTTGAAATGAAGTTTTGTGAGGAAGATTTTGTAAAAAACGTGACATTAGAACTAACCAATAAGAATAAAGAAATTCCATAGATATTGTTTAAGAAGATTGATTCTGCTAAAATAATGGTGGTAGGAGAAAGGTTTAGGCAAATGATATTGAAGATTAAGACAGATTTCTTGGAAGAAGAAGATATAAATGATGATCTTTATAATAAATTAAATGTGTGTGACAACTAATTGATCAGTTTAAACAAACTAAAACGTAATAAATCTTACATTATTTTTATTGACTAAAAAAAATTTTACATTGGACATTTAGTTTCAGTTTTAAGCTGGAAACCGTTTAAACAAATATCGCACAGCTATAATATAGATAAGATAAGAATTCGCGACACATTCCAGTACAGACACAAGTATTCCGGTGCCTTTTTTGTCGTTTAATTCTGTGAGGTCGAGGCGCTGAGAAATAGTAAAAAAATTTGCATGTGATTGTCGCCACTCTTCTTCATTAGACTGACATTCAGGGTCCGTTTGTCTCCAATGCAATACATTTCAATTACTAGAATGTGTTCGGTTCTGCATAACAAATAGCCCGAGGTATCTAAAACCGATCATCTGCTGAAACAAATCTAATAGAGTAACTCTAAACAGAGTGTTATGTTTTACTTAAAAACATAAAACATACTTTCAGAGAGTTTTTCACTACAAAACAGAATAAAACTGTGACAATGTATAAAAACGTTTTTTAAGTTGAGGAAACCCCCTTGCGAGACCGTCAAAATTGAATATTTAGGAACAAGTGTACCTTCTGCAGAATATTACGTCATGTAGAAGCTTGAGTGTTAACAGAGTGAAATAAAGAAGACAGTAGACAAGTATATTCAATACAGGCAGCACTAGAAGACCAAGACAGGCAGTGAAGGAATATCGGTTTACTAAAGGGAGAAAATTATGACTTAGGCGATTAGCTGGTCCTACTATTACAGCCTACGAAGCAAAGAAAAAGACTTTTAAGAGGGACATGAACCACCTTGCTGCAGGATGTGGAGCAGATATTGTGGCATCACTTGTTCACGGTCGCATATCCGAAGATAACTACTATGTCGGGACTCGGGATTACAGACGTCTTTCCGTTAAACCTCTTGCAAAGTTTACATGGGAAAGTGAAGGATAGTTAGAAGTAAGTTGATGTAGGAATATGTAAAGGGCATAATGATCGTCTCTATCTGGGATTAGGGGAAAATTACGGGTCATGCGGACAAGGTAACTTACCTGAAATAAACTTGTTCTCCTCAGCCTTGCTGAAGAGAAGTGTATACCTGCTGAGAATATCAAAATAACCTAGACAGCAAGACTATAATGAGTTACTGCTATAACACGTTATGTTTGTGTACATATATGTTTATAAACATGCATCTACTTTATAAAATCGGTTGTTATTAGGACTTACCAGTTTAACATAGAGAAATGTTTAATTGAAATGAACTGAAATAATTTCACAAACATCTGATCCTTAGCATAACTAATAAGATCCACGATATAACATCAAATAAATACAGAAAATGTGGAGAATAAAATACCAGCAGAACGGTTACTTAATGGTTGTAGACGGTTAATAAGGCAGAAGTTTAAACAAGAACACTAGCGATATGATGTTAAGGAGTGAATTTGTTGATCCTGAGCGTAGAGTAATTCTGATAAACCTTCACGATAACTTGACCAAATTGTATTTATAAATAATTTCGTACACAATCCTGGACATCGTTATTCATTGACAGCAATAATGATTTATCAATATATATCATTGTTGTCATACCAATTGATCCTTAAGAAAGTGAAACATATTATACAATAAATATAATATTGTAAGAAACCAAGTATACAATAAATGTGTCTACCACTATCATGTGACACTATGAAAAATTATTTTAAAATTAATTTACGTGAATTCAGGAATGGCATTCTCTTTATAATCATAGATCCTTTATTATTTTTATATGGGTTAAAGATTTAATCACAGGACCCTATTTATATGGGAATGTAGCCTACATTTCGAAATATTCTATTTTAAAACTAATATTCACGTTTTTCTGTCAATTATTTTCAAATAATAGCCTATTTATCAAAATTAAACAAATACTACAAATTAAATCAAAAAACACCGGACTAAAAGAATAAATATTTTAAATTAAAATAAGAAAAATGGCGATCAGTAATCATAATTCACGAAGAATAAACATATGGGACGTTTCATAACTCAGCCCTCTAAAACAGAACGAAATCGACCTCAAAAACCTGTTTTAGGCAATGAATGTTTTCCGAATGACGAGTATCCCGGTGAAATGGCCATCAGCTCTATGCACTGCAGGTGTTTTAAAATACTGACTTTGCTTCTTACCTCCTAATTCGCTGTATTTATTCGTTGCCAACACAAAAGGTAAAGATATTGTGTTTTATCTTTTAACGGAATTCCAGGACTCGTGTTTTGTAAAGCCATTGTTCGCACGACCTTGTGAATTCACGTAACATCCTTCTTAGCTTCATTGATGAACTGCAAGGTCAAAGGACGATCCTTAAACGTTGTTGTGCTGTTTTACTATCTCGTTCTAAGAGTTAGTTAGCGTTAAGGTTAGACATGTTTTTTATAGAAAAATCTCAAAGAAATTCAAAACTAAATAATGTACTCTACACAAATAAATCAACGATTTATGTTAATAATACTTGTTATTTAGAAGAAAAGTACATTCTCATAAATACCTCACATTCAATAAATTTATTTTAATGTTTCCCTATAGGTTAATTAATAAATAACAATTGTTTGAATCTATAGAAATATGGCCAGTTGCCTTTTAATAGAGAAAATAGCTTGATAAAAAATAAATCTTTAAAAATTCAATTCCTTTAGATTTAATTAAAAATAAAAATACATTTTTATGAATTAAATTCAATTGCTTTAATAATATTTTGCCTGAATAAAAGGCTATTTCGTTTAAAATCCCGAATAAAAGTAGTTTAGAACACCTTACCTTTATTATTTAAAATTTATATATTTTCGTTTGAATAAGAGAAGAGAAGGTTTAGTTAATAAATATCGAAATGCTTTTTCAAATATTTCTCCCAAATGTTTTGTGGCATAGATACAGCAACTTTATTCGTATACTAAAAGTAAATTTTAGCCTAGTTTCTTATAGTCTAAACGTGTAGACTATATATTGTAAAAAATAATTTATTAAAGTTAGTTTCATGTTTGGGAACAGTTTTATGGTTTTCCAATCAGGTCTTAGATATATTTCTAATACTTAAAATCGTTGATTCAATTTATAAAGTAAGAAAGACAAAAATTGATTGCATATATTTATACTTCTCAAAGGATTATTATTATTTAGTTCATATATTATTATATCGGACAAAGATACATGTTCAAGCTACATATTGAGACTCAAACATACTAGATTAAAACTGTTTTAAAATAGGTTTTAATTCAAATGAACTTTAGACTTGTGTAAAATGATTTGTGTTTCTAGTAAATAAACAAAAATTATTTAAAATCATCGAAAAATGTGTCAAATAGAAATTATACACCAGAAGTAGTAAAATCTGTGTCTGTTCTTACAGCAGATAGCCTTATTTAATTAAAATATTCCTGCCATTGACTTTTAATGGTATGTTTTAATTGCACTACAATTGTATTAGCGCATCCTTGATATGTTTGTATTCAGAATTACAAAATAATATTAGTCGTGATATATTGTAATGGATCATGTAGAAACTTTTCGCTGCTATATAGTTACAATTTTAAAAAATATTCATTTCTTAGCTAAATGATGAAATTTTTATCAGTAACTGAACATTCTTTGCGTATTAGAAAAATCTTTCTGAGTTTATGAGATTTAAACGGCAATTTCTCATTATGCCTTTGTATTAATTCTAAATATTTTGTATCTTTCATTGAAAACTCACTCAAGATTATTATCCTCTGCTATCTTACTATTGCCAATAGCTATATAGGCTATAGCTCGTATGAAGTAGAATGGAGGGCTGCACGGAATGTTTGTTGACCACTACTTTAGGGAAAATAGAAGAACGTATGCGACTTAATACTTGACCTAAATGTATACTTTTCATGCATCTGCGAAACTTTCAATACTAAATATACGACAAATGCTTACAACAGTTCGTTTGGAATATATAGTAAATAATGGCAATAAAATAAAATTTCTCTTTCTCATCTAAGACAAATATAGGCCTATATAGTTTATTCTCAGTTGAAATAAATTATTTTTTTTTAATATAAAATTCGGTTCTTTATACCTAATCGATTTATGATTCTAAAACTCGAACTGAAGTTTTGGAATAAGTTTTATCAATAATTTTGCCTCTTCCATTTATCAAAATTGACAAGAAAACGCCACAAAACAGTAAATTCTGTTCCTTACAGCTGTAATAAATCCTTTTTACGCCATTGACATAGTTTTGGAGGGATATGACAGTGATGGCGGGTACTTCACTTCAGCGCTTCAATATTATTTTAGGCTCTGCACTAGGTACAAATTTGCACAGCCAAGTCTCCCTTTCATCTGAGAATTCTGTGTCGCCAACTGTAACCGAAACGGGAATCATTATATTAGTAGACATAATCAAGCGTTCACCTTTAGGCCTATGTAGAGGTTAATATGTGTCATCTTCGGGACAAAAGTTTTAAAAAATCAGTTTTATAATTACTTTCATTACTTTTGTAAAATTACTTACATAAAAATTACTTTTTTCTAGAAGTTTTTTATAAAAGTGAAAGAATAGAAAAATAATTTTTGGAAAAGAAATTCAGTAAGGTAACTCATTTA
This sequence comes from Prosapia bicincta, assembly GCA_036971475.1. Classification (NCBI taxonomy): domain Eukaryota; kingdom Metazoa; phylum Arthropoda; class Insecta; order Hemiptera; family Cercopidae; genus Prosapia; species Prosapia bicincta. Next base: position 37,734,196 of record JBAIZL010000003.1, read on the forward strand.
GAGAAAATTTGTCGGAAAAAATGTTTTCATGCCCGAAAGCAAAGGAAATGAACAAGAAGATAATCACTTAAATTTTTTTATATACATTCAATTATAAATTTATAAAATCGTATATTGTTTATGTATAAAGTTTTTCTAAATTCTTAACTGTGATTTTTTCTCTGTACAAGGATAATTTAAATTTTATCATAACTCCCAAACTTAGGCTAAGAGAAAGTATACAAAAAACCGAGGCCTAAAGCGAATCGATAACAGTTGTGATAAAGAGAGAATGAAGGGAGATATGAAAAGAGAAGGAATAGCTTTGTGAAATAATCGTGCCCCGACCGACCTTCTCTGAGCAGGATTATCTTAGTAATAGACTACAGGAGTCGAGAAAGAATGTTGAACCAATAGCAGTGGTCCGAGAGACTATATTAGGGAGAGAGAGAGAAAGAGAGACTTCTTTGCATGTTTCACACGAGGTTCCTATCACAGAACTGACGCACTCATTAATTCATAAGTAATTAATGTACTATCGTTCCCTCTTTCTAACTTCTGTCTGGTCCTTGTTCTTCTCTTTGTCTAGCCTCCGGGGGCTGGATCATACAGGAAACTAATCTCTTATATAAGAACTCAGACTTCCCAAACTGTGGGTGGTTTCATCCTAACACTGTGAGTTTATTACATTCAGTATTTCATATTTAAACGTATACATAGTCTATTTAAAATCACCTAAATTACTGAATACACAATCTTATGCTACTGAGAATACATAGACATTTTCATGAAATTATTTAGCTTATGAAGTCATTTAAAGGAAATTATTGCGAATCACTGAGTTAGTTTGATTTCACATGAGTGAAAATTGCATTACGGATGAATAATTTGAAAATTGCATAATTTTTCTTTAACGTTATTCGTAGATAAACTATCATAAACAGGTATAGGCCTATCTGCAATTATAGACCTACGCATTAAAGTTATATTTATGCATAGTAAATATTTATATTTGATCGGAAATAGTTAAAATATTTATAATTTAAAAATTAAATGTTTGAAATTGTTATGTAACGAAGCAGTAAAAATAATTAAATGACTCTTATGATATTTTATTTTACTGTTCTACCTTAGAAGTTATATATTTTTAAATAAATTTACTATTTAATTTAGGAAACAATAACATAGCAGCATTAAAAACGTATAGAGAACATGAAACTTAAAAACATGTTTCTTTAAAGATATAATATTGTTATAATTTTTCGAGTAAAATAACCCTATATCAAGTTCTTATCGGTTTAAACTTAATTGTCTTCGAATCTACTATCATCAGAATAAAACAAGTTCCATAGCCTTTAATTCGTAAAATAGAGAAATTTTTAACATATGTCTTTAATATAATGCAAAATATTTTGAAAACTCTGATTTGGAAATTGAATGAAGTGTTTTCTAATTTATTTATCTAATTCAGTTACATATCTAACACATTACGTTGCATTTCATACATCGACACATGTGAACATATACAGTAGCAGTACATATAGAAGGTAATACCAGATCTTGATTTATTTTGTTTTCACTGAGGTCAAAATTACTGAAATATCAAGCTATGTTAGATTGTTTACTCAATAATTTTAAAGAAACAGTAATATATCTAGTAAAATTAACTCACAAAATTTAACAATAATTTAAAAAGTTTTATCTCAAGGTCGTCCTTTAAGATGCAACAAACAAGAGGCCTATAAAATATTTTGCCATTTTCTGTATCACATTTGTTTCGTAATTAATGTAATTGTGAATAAGAATATATCATTTTATTACACGATACAATTTTGTTAGACTGATAGAACACATGAAGTTTTTCCCCTTTAAAATTTGTATCGAAAAAAACATTTTTGTTATATAAAAAAAGTAGTTAAACGATAAATATATGTTGAGAAATCATAAATGTGAAATTAAACTATGAACGATTCGACTTAATTTGTTCCATTAGACTTTTAATTTTATATATGAGAATCTTCTTGAAAATTTCAATGTAGCTTAGTAGTTTGTTATTGCAATAATTATATTGTTCACCGAAACAAGAATGATTATCATACTCTCAATAAAATGATGAGAATGTTAAATTTCCAATGTATTAAGTCTACTTTTATACTAAGCAAACTGTACCTGTACCCTACGTTGACAGACACGTCGAGCCGTTACCTCAAAGAGGGGATACTTTCCTCTCCCTCTCTCGCTCTCCGGCTTCGTCTTTAGGCTGTATTATAATTTACATTGGATTCTGACTAGGTCACCTTCTTAATACCTCTAAATTAATTACTTAGACTATTTTAAGTTCCACAGTAGTTGATTTACTAGTCTTACATCCGTCCGTTTGTCTGTCTGTCTGTAGGTGTGTTCTGCGTGGAGGGTCTTTCGTAAAATTGTTAATAAATTCAATTCATCTCGTTATCAAACATGCGTTAGTTATAAAGATAAATTGTTTGGATGGTTTTAAATTGTATAAATGAATTTTGTGTTAAATTTTTATAATTATAACAAAGATTTTTAGGTCTCTTTTCAATTAACTATTAGTAATAGGTCTAGAATTCCATTTTTCTTTAATTGGGCTACATATAAGTCCTTGTTTGTGCCCGCGCATGTGTGTGTGTGTGTTCATCATTTTAAAGGTGAAGGTATGATCTTTACACAGAAAATATTTTCAGATTTCAAATGCTATTTTTATAAATGAGTATTTTACATAAAATTAATAACCTCGAATATAAATTCATCATTAAGTTGTAATTGTTTGAAAGATTAGAAACTAGGTGCGTTTCGATTGTAAATAAAACGTTTTCAGGCACTGTTTTCGTATCTGACTTCAGGGTGTTTATAATAATTTCGTTTATTATTACCTTCGTGATGTTCAATTAATAGGTTAGAAAAATCTGTTTGAAACGTTTGCGTTATTTCAAAACAGAACGAATTCTCTAAGGTCATTTATCCCAGTGCCGTAAATTTGCACCTAAAACGACAACCTGAACGAAAACGAAGGGAACTACAAAACCGTTATTTTACTTGAAAGAAACAATCTCTTGGTTAAAAAGGACCAAGGACATTTTTTGCTTTGGCAAAACGATTCGGACACGGTTTGACGGGAACGGTAGCATTGGGCAGGGGAAGTTTCCTTCAACATGACTTCAAGGATGTGGAGTCCCGCGGTGAGGTCAGGTAAAACAATATATAAATAGACAAAGGTATTTTTTTTTGTTCCAATCGACAAACGGAAAATGAAGTTGTCATCTAGTTGACTTGTGAAATATAATTAGCACGTCTCTTCTTTACGAAGGAAGATGTAACATAATATAATATTCACATAATATTTAACAGAAAATAAAGAACATTGAATAAAAATACATTCACAAGTACTGTTAGACGATTTTTTTAGATAAATAGGTTTGCTTCTTTTATTTCATAAACAGTCTATTTTTGTCTGTAATCTACAAATTCAACCTCAATGAAACAAAGAGAACATTCAGTAAAATTATATAGCCAGAATATTCTACGTTTTATATATTATGTATTAAGACTTCAGCTTTTAGTACAAGAGTTAGAAAGTAATGAAATAGGTTTTGTAAAATATAAATATAAAAATTATAAATTGTTATTTTTTAAAGTTTAAGTTAAGGTAGACAAATAATTCCGTTTACATCATATAAAACATCAAATACACCTTTAATCAACAAACATGTTTATAAACTACTATTTATTCCTTAAGAATTACTTTCAAAGGAAACCATGCATCTTATTTATATTCGTTTAGATTGAATACGTTTTACACGTTTTCGCATTTTATACAAACTTAGCTGTTGTACATTTCTAGAATATATATTCAAAACCATCTGACAGTGGATTACGGGCAGATGTTTATTTCTCACCTCCTTTCCTCTGCACTACTCCTCCCTATTCCCCTCAGACTATCATTCCGTTTAGAACCATTGACTTTGTTTCTTCTTTAAAGTTTAAACAACGGTCAATTTATCGTCTTTAGTAACTTGCCAGAAGTTGTAAACGATTCCATGATAAAATTGAAACAATGTTTTCTAATGGGGTATTGAGGATTGTCGAACATAACCAGGTGTATGTAGCCTATACTAAAAACTAGAATGTTAGATTTCTCGTCACAAATATTTTTAAAATGTTTTTCAAATAACTTATATTACTTTCCTTGTATAAATATTAAACTTTGTAAGGGACCTATAAAATACTGAGTCAAATTTATCCAAAGAAGAATATATAGTTATTCCCCTTATCAATTATTGAGTAAAAATTAACTTTCATCGCTCAAATATTTTACGTTTTATATAGATACTTGTATGTAGGGGTAAGAATAGTTTCTTTTCTTAATTATATGTTTTTGGGTCGTTTGTATATATTTTGTTGGTTTTCATCGGTTTTTTAAATATCTATTTTATATATCAAACGTCATTTGTGTTTCACAATACAACTCAACTGTTTCAATTTTTATCTGAGCACCAACAACCGGTCGTGTTTCTGAGTACTGGGATGTATATTTTATAAACATTTATTTTTATTATTAAAAAAGTATTTCAACCCAATACTAAGTTATATATGACCTATTGGTTTATCATGGTGTTACCTACCAGCTATGGTGAAGGAATAATTTTGAAATATTTGTTTAATAGTCATCTCTGTTTAATCCTTTGTGTTTCAATTGTTTTAAAATATTATGTCTGCTTAAATAAAATAAATTTAAAGTCAATTAAAAATTAATTATAATCTATTTGAAGGGTAACAATAATATCACACAACTCGTATTCCATGCTACAGTAGTCTATTTTGTTACCATTTCAGTAAAATACTTTTTTTTACCGTAGAAACCAATTTTTATTTCTGTTCATATAAATAAGAACTTCGTTTCATACAAATTCATGGCATAATACAAATGGCAAAGATGTGGGTTAGCTTATTTTTGGGGCGGAAATTTAGTTTAAACAATATATGTTTATTTTATAAACAATGTTTAAGTTTGGTTCGTAATAACCTTGTCAGAACTGAAATGATTTTGAGAATTCGTAATTTTTTATGGGTAAAACCTAAGCCTTAATATTCAGTACCTAAATAAAACCGTATGAGCAACACTAATATTATTTATGCGATATTCTGTACACTACTAAGTACTTTTACTAAAATTTGGATATTAATTGTGGAATTTTTCCAATAATACTATCTACAGGAATATTAAATACATTACATTACCTCATAAATACTGTTACAACTCCAGCTAACAGTAACCCATGTGTTAAAAGGTTTAGCCATCCCCTTCTTTTTTTATTTTATGAACAAGAAGTCCCAGTAATAATAGAAAATCTAATTAACATATTACTATTCACTTGTTAATCTATTGATTCCTGGAGTTTCACTTCAAAGATGAATTAAATCAAGAAGAAATTTATTTTTATTTCATTTACAAATATTCTTGTGCGTTCCTATCAGTTTCTGACATCCTTCATCTTGTAACGTGATCTTTGCCAGTTACGGATACTAACTGACCTTAAGCAGAATCAATAACTGTTAATGTCATCGAAATTGCCTCGTTAATGTGGGAAGAAAGCGGCTGTTGGACGAAGACTGCTTTGACCCACGAGAACTTTTATTAATGCTTACTTTGTCTTGTTTCGTAAGGAATTGTAGTTCTTATTATATAGACTACACTTGGGTTCCTGTGTAATAAGTTTTCTTTTAGAGAGTATAGCCCATAAATTTCTTACTTTTCCCTACCCAGGCTATTCGCATGCTTTATAGCCTATGGGGGTTTGAAACCTGTACTTACTCATTAAATGTATGTGTACACAATATTTATATAATTACGTCGAAATGTTATTTCATAAAAATATAGGAAATGTCTGCCTTTTAATAAAATAATGTGTTCATAAAAAATAATTACTTTAATAAAATAAAAACTATTTAACAAATATTTTTTTCTTCTGTGATTAAATGAACATAGTTATATAGTCTAAATATTAGAAGGTCTAAATTCTATGACAAAAGTACGGTTTTGTGATATCGGCGTCTGATAAATTCGTAACCCTTCACGAGGATTGAGGCTTGCCTAATTATAAAGCACAAGGGTAAATACTACCCTAAAGTGGACAACCGAAAAGAATATTAATTAAACCCTACATGTGCCACATACAGGATTGAATAATTTTGAATTTTAATAATTTTGTTAATGCTAAATGTGTTATTAAACATTATGAACGATAAATTTTAATCACTATTTGTTTTATCCTGCAGAAATTATTATGCTATTTAGATTATTACTATAAATGAAGGACAGTAAAATTAGAAAAACCTTTTTAATTAGTTTTGAAACATTACTACACTTAATTCCAAATTGTTTTCAAGGATATAAAAATTGTTTCATTAAATTATTTTTCAGCTCAACGTAGGTCTATGTAAATTATATGTTTAGAATTAGCAACGCCAATCAGATTTAGAAAATCACGTATATTGCGTTGAAAAAATAAAAATAAACCTGCGTATATTCAATATAAAATAAAAATCAAGACAAATTAACTAACTCAAATTGTTTTACTACCACAGTTCATAAAAATCGATACAATTGAATGATTCCTGAGTAAGTGTGTGTGTTTGTTATATAATATTGCTTTTGTTTGATATTGTTTGAAATGTTTGAATGATTCCTTTCGGAGTAATTAAATCACTTTTATCCATACAAATTATATGTAACTGCAATATACTGGTTTAGTTATTAAATATAAATGTACAGTAATTTTATTGTTAAATATTCCTCCTTGCTTCGTCATGTATTTGAATTTGAATTTTTAAATCGTTTAAATTAAATTAAAAATCAGTGAAAATTATTTGTATTTTATTAAATACAGTGTTTAAAACTAGTTCCTTAAACTACATTATTGATAATAATTATTGCTTTCTGATTACAGAACAGAGTATTACAAGAATTACAAACTAAACTTCATTAACTTTATAATATTTAAACATTTATTTTTATCATTTTAAAGTAGAAATTGTACAATGAATACTTTCTGTACACTTTAACAACGTACGTTCTGGACAAAACTTTAAAAAAAAACCTTGTTAGATAACATTCCAGCGATATAAGGCCTTGGAATTTATTTTTGTAGTATTAACTTTGTATTACACTGAATTAAATGTAGAATACTCAATATTATATTAGTTTTAAATATTAATTTGTTATAATAAACAACAAACATGGTAATAATTTATCTTGTTAGAATTTCTATTTTCAAGAACCAAGCTACTCGTGAGATATTGATGTAACCTATTTTACATTATGAAATTTTGTTTTTTGTTTCCTTAAAGATAATACATATTTTTCATTCGCGACAAATTTTTAAGTATACATAGTAAACTAATGATTATAAATTTTTTTTTACATTATTGTTCCTTGTGGTTAGCATTTCCCTCACTCTTTAGGCTAGTTTTGGCCTCATTCTTAACAAATGTCAGAGTTTAACCTTTTCTGCACGTCCCCCGCAATTGTTTTTCTGTGACATTCATTTTAGTTATTACAACCAATTCTACTCTTAAACATTAATTAGGGAATAAGCAAAATTTTACTTGTTATAAAAGTTAAAATTACTTTTAGATCTATTTACAATTTTTACAGAATATTTGTAGTTTGTTGAATGTACAGAAATATGTAGCCAGTGTTTGTTTTATTTACTAAAATGCCATTCGTATAATTTTGATTCGAAGATAGCGATTTTACTTAATGTTATTCAATAGGATTTTGTTTTTAAAATTTCTAAAAAGTTACGACTTTCCGAAATGCATTGTTGCAGAGTCCAAAGTTCCAAAGTAAATTACTCACAACCGTAAATTATTCCCGCACACAGGATATATTTTTCAATAAATATTAACACTATTTTTGCAAGATGTTAAACTACCCAGTCTTGCTTTTCCCCAGTCGATATATTACAAAACGTTTGAAAGTATTGCTACCCTGTTGTTCTGACATGACCTACCCACATATATTCCATAGGGTTAACAAATCCGACGAGTTGAAGGAATGAAGATATTAAACTCATCATTGTTTAATTAGACTCATCGTTTGTCAGCTGTGTAGCATCTTCATTTGCTATGGTTCTATTTCTCAGAAGTAATATTTTTAATTTCTGTACAGTTACTATTAAAATTTTAATTGAATATTAAGTTAAGCTTAGAGATTTTAATCCGAAAATTTGTTGTTTAAATTTGCAACAAAATTTCAGTGTGCGATGCACAATAGAGACATATTTAAAATTATGCTCTTTATCAATTTATTGTTTCTGGGAAATACTTTATTAAAGATACGTCTTCATTACTGTTACTGGTATATTTTAATGAAAAGTGTTTAAGAGTTTCTGCAATCAGTTAATTTTCTTTCTGTAGTTAGGAACGTTTCTTTAGGCCTACTTAGGATCTTAACGGATATCAAACTGACGTATGCACATTAGCCTAATGCAAATAGAAAATTTACGAAAGACAGATGGAGTCATATTTAATCAAAACCAAAACTCAGCTTATTTAAAATTAAAAAAAAGCTTATGTAAAAAATAGCAAAGTTAATTCTCATTGCTTTTATAGGTTTTGTTCTGATTAGTACAAAGGCATTGTAATTTTTGTTTTCTGGTATTTGCGAATTAAATTCATCTAGTTGAAGAAAGTCTTATTCGAAAAAAACGAGATTCGATGCATAGACTACCAGTAGTAACACAGTACAATACAATGCGTCACTGACCTCTTCGAACGGTTGCCTGACGTCAAGACGACATGTTAGTTAAAGAACCGAAGAATCGATTGCTTTTACTATCGCTGAATATTTACACAAATGACATTTACACAAAAGCATCTATTATTAGTCCTTGAAAGATATATATATATAAAATATGGTGATATGTTTTCTTGTAATATAGTTAATAAATTTAAAACATTTCAAAAACATACATATGCATTGAAAGTATTTTTGTTTTTGAAATGTTTTTAATTTATATATATATATATATATATATATATATATATATATATATATATATATATATATATATGCAATTTTTTTTACTTGTAAAGAGGATGGCAGTAACTATGAAGACTGTAAGAAACCTTATATATATAACCTCTAATAAATAAATAAATAAATATATATATATATTATATTATATAATATATATATATATATATATATATATTAACGGGAATCTACCCTCTATTTGTGAGTCTTGTTCATCAGTATTTGATGCAAAACATACCCTATGTTTTGTTTCTACCGCTAAGAATACTTGTTATTTCGATTTCCCACACAAAAACTCCCTCGAAAACCCCAACTTGTTTCAAATACAGTATTACAAGCCCTAAATTTGAATGACCACCAAAAGGGACCATGATTCCAATAGCCCAAATAGTGTCTTATTTTAATGTAAGAAGCTCATAATGTATTTTCAGAAGACATTTATCTACTATTGAGCCTATTGCAAGAACGTTTTTCAAGTATATACGCCTATTCGAAAATAAGGTGTGATAATTTTTGTTGGGATATTTAGTTTTATTCCAATAGAGATTTTTCAATTTCGTCATACAAAATTTAATTTAAATCTTAAAATCTTCAATTACAATGGACAATCTGACATAAATTTAAAAATTCTCTTGGATTCCCAATTTCTTACTTCACGTTTTATAGCTTATGCCGCACTATATCTCCTTCCCTTCTATATGCTCAGTTTTATTTGCATTTTAAATGCATAAATTTATTTGATTCTAAAGCAAGGGGATTGAATTAGTTCTTAACTACTTGTTTGAGAGGATGTAAAGTATCTAATGAAAGTGTTGGGATTTCTAGACGGTCTCCCTTGGGGACGTTTATACAACTCTTTGCCGGGAATTCTGGTAAACCTGCTGTCTTTAAAGTGGCCCCAAGTGTAAATGCGTTGTTCAGAAAATATGTCATTTTCAAAATTTGTGTGTGTTGGTTTGTTTATATATTTGATGTTTCATAATCTTGAGCGTTATTTCCGTATCCATTAGGAGAAAGTTTTAGATTTAAAAAATACGTTTTTTTGTTTCTAGTGACATTTCTAATATTAACCTTCATTTGGTTCTTGGTTCCTTGTAAATATTATATTATTTCGCTTATGTTTTGAATTTAAAATAGTAAGAGGTTTTATTTTAATATTTATAAATTATACGTGATAGCAATGAATATTTCGATTTAAAAAATGTTTATAAAAATGTCTTACGTTTGAATAAATATGGGCGTGTCGGTTAGTTATGCTAGAACAGATAGGTTTTTAAAATCACTACTTTTTTCTTAAAATCACGTGAACAGCAGCTATCGCTTTGGTATTTAACCCTTGAAAACAAATTGAGGTTGGGTTATCTATCTAAAAATATCAAACATTAACAACAGCTGATTGCCAGCGGCAATAATTCACGGGCAATTAGTGTTGAAAACTTGAAGTTTTTTAGAACTGGCTTTAAATTTATTGTTTTGGAAAAAATAGTTTAAAATATTTTAATACGTAATAGACTAAATCTCTTTCATAACTCTAAAACAATGAAAATCTATCTTATTTCCTTACACTACTTTAACGTTTATAGTTATTTAATCTTGAGTTGATCAAATTATACCAATGGAATAAAATGAGGATTAAGAACTACTTCAAAACAACTGAACGAAATTAAAATTTTTAAATGTAGTTGAATTAATTTTATGGGGTAAAGTAAATAAAAGGAAGAAAGATAATGTGTCTACAAAGGATTCGTCTGGAAGAAGAATAGATCAACGCAAATTAAATACCACATAAAAATAGAATGAACTATTATTGACTAATATGTATAACATTGTATGCACTTGGCATAAAATAATTTTAAATTTGATAAAATTCCAGATATTACCTATTGTTTTGTACTTTCTGTTACATTAGTCTGAAAGAGGAGTCCTAAAGCAGATTACAAAATTTGAGCGTTTGAGGAAATAACTTTTAAATCTTTCGAACAGAATATAAACAAGTTTTAAAAGTTATTTTTTAAAGTAAATTCCTACTTGGGTCATCAAAAAAATTTTTATTTTAGTTACTTTTTAATTTATATTTACAATTAATATATACATGTATATAAATATGGCAGAATCACAATATAAAGTGGAAAAATCGAACGCGATCTTCTATGTAATTTTCTATTTCCCTCTATATAGGCCCACAGTATATGGTGTTAATATTTTAACTAACTAATATTTTAATAATTATTATTTATTCGCTTTGGTTTTATTAGATTCTAATTTATGAAGCTGAGAGTGGTCCATAATGTTTCATTTTATCCATCTCTTGTAATGCCTCATTATTGCAATGGATGTTTCTTTTATAATGTTATATGCATCCTTAAGTAACTGTCTAAGTGCTGGAACTCAAACAAAGAATCATTCAGTTTTAAGATATGATTAACTTATTAGTATTAACATCAATTGCCATCCACTATAGGTTAAAAAAAATTATTTGAACTTGATTGGATGAATAAAAACGTATTTTATTATCGATTGAAAATTTTTACAAGATATATATATATAAGGAGAGTGTGAGATATTAGAATAAAATTGAAAAAGGGAAAGAACTCACATATAGATATAATAACGTGATGTAGTTTTGAATTCTAGAAAACAAAACCTTATTTGTCAGTTACTATAACGGTTATACTTTGGCGAGTATTTGTAAAGTTACAAAACATTCTATTTCGTTAAATAATTAATTGTAAACAATTTGCTGCCAGGGAATATTGATTAAAACATTAATTTATCGCACAAACGCTGAGGATATTCGAGTACGGTAGTTTGAGTTTGTGGGGGTGGGTTTTATGACATATGTGACTGGTATATAAAGTATGAACCTCGTGTGAGTAATTATCCTCCCCTAGGTCGCCCTAACCGGGCATCCTGCTGGAATTATACCTGCTTGTTAGGACGGAATCTAGACAACTTTAATTTTCTTAGATTATGTCGTTTGTACATAAAAATACTGTTTGTGCCTAGTTATAAACAGTGAAAAAACAGTTTAGAGATGAATAAGATTGAAAAGTCGGAATGATATTTGGTAATCTGAAGATAAATACAATATTTTCCTTACCAATAGGTGTAGGTCCTTTAAAATTAAAAAAATTCCTTCTATTCAATATTCAACCGTAATTTCCTACATTATTATGTTAACAAAGCTATTAATACGAAAATTGTTTAATGTATTATATAGAAATTCATTGATGCATAGATTTTAAAAAAATAAACGTTTATTTAGATCTACTAAAAATTCTTTTTTTTAATTTTTTTTTTTTTAATACAAATATATACTAGGCCTCGTACCCTAATTTTTAATGAATGTATTAAGCAAGGACACGATATATTCACAGGTTTTTACTCTAAGGTCGCGTTATTTACAACTTTCGTGCACACAAATACCCAAATAGGTTTCGTACCCTGCAATTTAAACAAGGTGCTGGGAATATTCATTATTTGCATGAAGCTCAAACTAAGATATCGTTTCAAATGATTAGTTGAATATCATGCTTTTAATATATTGATGCTATAGAATCTTACAGGATGTTACAAATAAATATTTTTTTTGTTTTTCTCTTAGTCTAAGTGTTTAATTAATAGGGTTCTAAACGTCCCCCCTGATTATTGTCAAATGTAATAAATACACGGATATCAGTATTATACATGCAATTTTTAAATTTAAATGATGGTCCAAAAAATATTTCTGAAGAATGAAAGGGCCAGAGGTCTTTAAGTCCAACACTAGCAACAACTTGTGCTGTTCTGGTCATTCAGTATAGTAAAATGAGCTAAATATATAATTGGATCAATGATGTTAGATCCGATACTGACTCTCCCACACAATAAACATCCAACCATATATATATATATATATATATATATATATATATATATATATATATATATATATATACTCCCTCATGAAAAACACCCCTCTACCAAAATCCTGATACCAAACTCCTAGCAGCAGCCAGTGTCATGTGACAAGACACTACAAAACCTCGGGGACCACAAAATTCTCTCTTTGAGTGAGGATCCAATAGACTATATGAAATCACTTTGACTAAAAGGCTTAGCCCTATGAAAAACAAAATCCAAGACATAACAATAGAATAGTTTCAAATGTCTAAATAAAGTTTCAAATCATAATGGAGTGCGAAATGGGCAGTTTCAAAATATTTTACAGTGTGGCCACTTGATATCGTACCACTATTCAGTGTTACGACGCTAATTGTCCTCTTCCGACGCAGAGTTATTCCACCAGAACGGTCTAATATAATTAGACTCTATTAGATTTTAGGTTATCCAGTGAGAATTATTATTCTTAACTTTAATAATTACATATAATATTAATTGTGTATGTTATTAGATAGAGCTATCTTAATTACACCAATTTTATGAATAACCCTCTCTTCTAGTCATACGCAATACACGCAAACAGTAAATAGGCCTACATAAAGGCAGCATTTACCGACCACCAAATACTATCTACAGGATTAAAATTAATTTGGTTATACTTGATTGGATCTGATCTTAAATTTTTCGTTTTTACGTAGAATATAAAAAACTACGTTGCAAGAAAAATGTTATTTTATATGTCGCAAATCAATAATAGTTGTTAATCGCCATACAAAGGTAAATTGCCACTCTTTTAGCAACTTATTCTTATAGAATTTACACACTATATTGAAAATTACACTATGGAAAACAATCATTAAAAAGAAATTCGCAAAAGTTTTTCTTTATTTATAAGTCGTAACAAAGTTTTACACAGTGAGCAAAAGTTTATAAATTATAGATTATTTAATGAAATAAACTTCGGCTATTTAATTATGTGTGTTTATTTTTATTACTGCATAAAAACCATTCGTTTATTATTTTAAAATAAACGTACGAAAGAAATAGCTTGGCCTTTGGCGTGGTTCTAAGTCCATCGATCCGGTGTGAAGCTTAACGTAGTATTCAATGAAATATCTAAGTGAATATATTATTGCTTAAGCAGTGACTGGAATGCTCATTTTTATTGGAATATTTTAAAATGAATAATGTTTTGAATATGCATAGACAATTATGTATATATATAGGGTCTATATATATATATATATATATATATATATATATATATATATATATTATTTTTGAAAATGTCTCAGAACCTTTAAATTAAGTAAGTTTTATGGTAAATATTTGTGTTATGAGTTACACTTGTAATTTTCGAAACCGGTTAAACTAAGCAAAACGCATCACTTTCATTAGTACCTCAAGACGAATACTCTATATAATACTCTCTCTCTCTCTCTCTCTCTGTCTATATATATATATATATATATAATATGGTGATTCGTTTTCATGTAATAGCCTATAGTTAATGAATAAAAATGTTTAAAGTACAAGAACAGTTTTAATTTACATATTATTTAAAGCTTTTCGCCATTAAAATAAGCTATCATTGTTTTTCCTGAAGATGCTAATACTTATATTAGCCTATTGGCGAAAAGCTCGAACATAAATAAGTGTTCAATTGTTTATTTCCCTCACGAAATCATTACCCGTGCCAACCTACACTGACATAAATTTTTTAGGCTGTATAGTTGACAATTTTTCCCTAAATATACTCCACATCCCCAAATTAAGCACAAAGCCATGGTCGCCACCCCTTAACTCATTCCATTGAAGAGTACTTTGCGTACAGTTAGTTGCGTGTCTCCCCCACCCTGGGCGTACAACCAGGTTTAGCGAGGTTGCCAAATCGTGCATTGTTGGTTAACTTGTCGTCGGCAATGAATGGCTTCACTTTGTTAAATCATGATGAATAGATATCGTTTTGACTTTTAAAACAAGTTTTGTTTTCGGTATTACTGGAGGTTTAAAACAAGTTTTGTTTTCGGTATTACTGGAGGTTTAAAACAAGTTTTGTTTTCGGTAATACCAGAGGTTTAAATTTTTTTCTAGTTATGAGAAATATATTCTATAAATACTGTAATCTTTGATTGGAATAAGTAATAAACCGTTAGAAATATTAGTTAGCTGTGTAAAATAGAAACTATGGTGTATTATAAATGCAAAAAAAAAATAATAAAACTGTTACAGTTTTTTACCCGCTTAGCAATTTTGAATCCTTTATACACCGACAAGTTCGCCTGCACTTACACACATGTGCGCGAACACACGTAGTATTGCAATATCCCTATAGGCTATTTTACTTTTAAGATATTCCTGTAGTATTTTGTTTTTCATCAGCATTTCCATTTAAGTGTATGCATGGGAATAGTCGTTTCAGATGGAGCAGTTTATTTTCATCTAATTTTATAGACCTTATTTTACTAGGTTTTGGGTTACATAAACATATAAACCGGTGCTTATAGAAAATTCGTCAGAGAGTCAGATTTTGAAAGATGAACATGGTATTTTAGTGAACTGTTACAAAAAATAGCTGGGAACATAGAGTTCGAATGAATTGTTGAATCAAAATGTAGATTAAACGATCTATTAAACGTTAACCTTGCTGGTAAGCTTACGTTCGGGTCAATATGGGACAGGATTCTGCATTTGAATTGTAAATAGAATTAAGAACAATCACACGCATAACCTTTTAGTACTTGAAAAGGTTCAGGACATCTTTAAGTAAAAATATATTTTATTTTATTAAGAAAATCTAATATTTAAACATAACAAAACATTTTATATTGTGTTAGGCTAGTAACAGAAAACCAATTAAGCCTGACCTTATTATTAATTGTCTGCTAGACATGAATGGTTAAACAGGAGTTTAGTTTGCTACTAGTTGTATTACATGATGGTTGTGAATACAAGCAATTATCTTAATGTAAACATCAAATGAATAGTATAAATATGTAAAAGATGATGTATGAAATCATGACTTTTAAACTATCGAAAAAAATAATCCAAATTGGCCCTATATTCAGCAGAGATACTAGTTGCCCTGGTTTATCCACCCTCGTATTACGAAGAATAACATACGGCTACGTAGGAGCAAGTTTTTTCCTCATGCTACGAATTAAATATGTGTACAATATATAGCACTGTACGTAACACGATTAATAGTATTGAAAGACAATATTATTTTATTTTTAATACTAATAAATCCTTTAGTTGAGTCTAACTTGTTTACACACCTTCTTTATGGCCCAAAAGATGAAGATCTGCCTCAGGCACGCGACTCTGCAAAAGTAATGCTGTACAGGAAGTAATCCTACTTTTATTTTGTATCTGG
>JBAIZL010000003.1:37752993-37765493 GCA_036971475.1 Prosapia bicincta
CTGTGAATTTAACTTAAAAACATTTTAATGTTTATAACTAAAAGTGTTTTAAATTTTGTGTGTTCTAGGTAAGCTGTAGTATCTGCAACTATCTATTCGTTCTCAATAATCTACAGGTAGGCCTACTCACTGAAGCAATGAAAGAAGCCGATTACGTCACATTGTAAGTAGATATTCCAGAAGTAATCCACCCAGCACCACGTAACTGATGGCGACTTTAGTCAAATAACACCTCTCTATTTTTCAAAAATAAAATTTAAATTTACACAATTTTCGGAGTGTTTGTACAAATTTTATATTTACAAATCAATGCTACTACAAACCTTATAATTATTTCTGTTTATTTCAATAAACGAGTAAGGAATTTTATCTTTCTAGTTCTAAAGAAATTGGAAATCTTATTGTTGTAGGCCCGAGGGATAAATTAGTGTGTAGTGTTAAAAAAAGAAATATTTATTTAAAAATTTTAAAATCCAAATTTTAAAGATTTACAAATTAATCTAAACTTTTATTCAAACGTTTTGTATATTAAAACCTCAGATTAGAAAGGCAAACATTAAATTTACTTTCAATATATATTAAACGGACAGATAAATACTATCATTTAGTAACTAAACTGGAGATTAATTCGCAAAAAAATGTAATCAAAAATTTTAAAATATAATATGGTTGTTTTTTAGAACTTTTAAGGTATAGGACCTATTCTTTGAGGTTTCATTCTCGAAAAACAAAATTTATTATACGTATAACATAGACTATACCAAACAAATAATAACATACCAACACTAGTGATAAAACCTAAAGATAACTTTTATATGAGAGTCATTTCGACTTTAATAACGTTTAAAGGATACGAAAGGACCTTCCTAGAGTACCTAAGTAGGGTTAGGATATAAGCGTTTGGACAAAGAGAAAGTGTATGTTTCATGTGTGCAGGGTTATGTCCCTAAAGGAGACATCGTGAACATCCGTTACGCTTGTTTAATTACCGCAAATAACTTGATTAAATTAAAAATAACTTTGTCAGTTTTAACCATAAACTAAAAATTTAGGTGATATAAATCGTTTTTTTTTTAAATCTGTAGGCTATTCCAAACTTCGGAATTGTTTATAGACTACTTTGTATAATCAGTATTAAAATAATTACTGATGAGTATAAGTATTAATTCTTTCATAATTTCAGTGATGATCACTTTTATAAACAGTATAGTTATGTAATTATAGTAACAATTCATTATTTTCAATTTATTTTTCAAAAATTACTTCAGTTTTTTAAGAGTTGTATCAAATGCAATTTCGATTATTTGCATTATGCCCTATAAATTCGATTTTTACAGATGTTATATATTTTGTATATTTCTTGAATTATCGTGTTTTGTTACAGTATTTGAATTTCGCATAGTTTGAATTTGGTGGTTTTAAATAGTTTAGGCTCGTATATCTAATTGAACCAGCGTTAAAGGAAGGTGTAACCAATAGGAACTTTGATAGTTTAACATAATCTGTTGTTTCGATATTATTTCAAGTTATTAAGAGAAGTAATAATTTATTTCAGTAGATATTTCGAATATAATAATATCAAGAATAAAGTTGTTTAAAGTTGCTTGATGTAATCACCTTCAATTCACTGGTTAAACTATAATTAAAAGGTACTTAACTAAGTGAATACGTAATGGCCTACTTGCTGACGCGTTTCAAAACATTAGTTCCTTTTACGAATATAAAAAAGTAGTTTTACCCTGTACTCTAACCCTTTGAGTAGAGGGTTAGCTTCGTAAAAGGAACGAATGTTTTGAAACGCATCAGCAAGTAAGCCATTACGTATTCACATAGATAAGTACCTTTTAATTATAGAATAAATTTGTGTTGTATTGCGAATATTCTTCAATAGCTTTTACGACTTTTTTAAAGTTTCGTACACTAGCTCTATAGTGTTCACTAATTTGTGAAGGATTTAAGGATTTCTGGAGAATATTTTATGAAGATCGTGTTTTTAGCTGATCTACGAAGTTACTCGAATTATTTCGACACGACCCTCAGTACCTGTCATATAACTGTATTGAAAACTTCTATGTGCTATTTGTGGAGTGTAGGCCTACTTGACTTATTTATGGTTCTTTTGTAGAAAAGTTTAATAAGACATTCTACAACTGTACGTCTTTTTGGAACTGTAGTTTTTGGAAATATACCGGTAAAAACACAATAGTCAGAGAACTAGTTTTTTACACCTGGCCTTCAATAGATTAGCTTTTTAATGAAACTTGTAACATAAAATAAAATAAAATACAGCCAATTTCGTAACTAATATAATTCCAGAATTTTATTTGTATGATATTATATAAAACCATATCATTATATGATATTGTATTATATAAAAAGATCAATATATCAAGTTAAAGAGAATAAAATTATCTTCTAATAAGTAACAGGTTTCAATTTTTAGTTATGTTATTTTATAAGAACCTACATATATTTTCCAATTTTCTGCCGTGTGAAGAATATCTGAGTTTAAAACCAGTATTTTCGCTCGCCTTACAACCCCTGCTCTTTTCTCCACACGCAACCACTATCTCCCATCTGTCTAACACATAGAGTTTAACATAATCCTGTCCAGCCCGACTCCCCTACTTTAATTCACTAACTTTGGGAGTTGCACCTCGTAAACTAAACGGGATCAGTTCACTACCCAAGGCAACGCTGTTCTATCCTCTTTACATGCGAATATAAAAATGAAATTTAGAACACTAAACAGGTGAACACATGAAATTTAAAAATTTAACAACGTAGCAATTACAGTGATAAAACCTATGCAATATTATAATTAAAATGAGTAATGAGCATGCGGCACGGTAAGTAACAAGTGTTTCTCTGTCCTCACGCGAAGTATGCATTAAAAATGGTAAACAATTAATTTAAAATCTGGGCAGCAATTGAATTTTTACTATGAAGCTTTTAACACTTTAAATTTAATTTTAAACGCTAAATATACTTGGATTATTATTAATTACATTTTTTTACATACTATCTTATCTTGTAGTCTACATGTAAAATAAATAACCTAACTAGCAGTATTTTAAATAAAAATATTTAAAAGTGACTAGTTAAAGGAATTAAGCAACCCTATCACAATTCTAATGAATAGCCTATATGAACCATTAAAAATCATAACCTCTATTTAAAAATCCTAATAAAAAGTAGTAGCCTAACTCTTTGAAAAACTTCTTTAAAATGTCAGAAAGCTTCTCACACAATTTTCATTTCAAAAATTCTAATTAATTTATATAACCCATTACTATTATGTAGTAAATAATTACGGTAAGATTTGTCAACATATAAATAATTGTATATACAGTATCTGCATGCAACAGATAACAAATACTAAATAATAACATTTTAACTTAATTTACAATAAATAAAGTAACATAAACTACATAACTGGGTGTTTTGCAACATAACCTATAACATAAAATTAGCTGCTGTATGTAATCATAAGTTACAACTTAATTTAATCTAAAATATGAAGAGCATTATTGCAAGCCGAAGATTTTTTCGTACCTGCCATAAAAATATTTCTTTTGTAGATTACAGAGAAAATCAACTTTGTTAAATTATCTTTTTGAAATTATTACCTAAATTCTTTAGAACGTAGGATTCACAATCTGATATCTATAAAACAAGGGGTCCATCTGAATCATCATGATTGACGTTTTGTTTCTTATATTAACTGTTTACTTAGGCCTACACTTTAGGCCTATTCTTTAAATAGTAATAACAAATTATAATATTTTTTTATTCACATCTAATGTACTGAATTCTAATAGATCTGTAGTGTTGCGTATTCAAAACGATTAAAAATCGCAAAGAACTGTTCGTTACTAAAACTGCTCAGTTAATAATTATTTTGACCAAAATATATTAGTAGGCCTATATTTAAAGATATTTGTGAGTAAAATATTAATATAGGGTACACTAAACGTTTTTTTTCTTCTAGAAATCAAATTGTAGGCTATAATTATTACTTCAATATGACCTATTTTTTTTTATAAAATTTTAATCATTCGTCATAGGGTTAATAATTTTTTTTGTTCAAGTTACTGTATTATAATTTATTTGTGTTTTATTTATAAATTTGTTTGTCTTTTTTGTTGATGTGTAATGTTATTTTGTTTATACAGGAATTAACCTTTATTCTCTCTCATTTTCCCCTTATCTATACCTATTTACCTGTGTATATTTGAATAAATAAATTTATATATTCTGATCTATTTGTATTTATATATTAATCAATCTGATTTCAACAATGACCTTTTTTTATTTTGGTAAATTTTTTTCAATAGGTCCTCAATATTTTTATAATAAAAATAAACCAATGGTACAAACCTCCTCCTCACTCTAATTTTACAAGCATTATTCTTTTACAAGTTTATTAATTTATCATAGTGTTTAATGAAATTTTTAATCTATTTTTAAATCTATGTATTTGTAAAAAGTTAAATAAACACTTTATTATTTAACTAATTGGGGATATTGTAAATTGTATGCTATTTTAGCGATAAGGATAGTGTTGTAAGAAAGAACATTTTTATTTCTAAACATTAAAAATAAAAAAATACCGCCAACGTAGCCTTAAATATATATAGACCTACCTACTTTACAAATCCTGTAAATTTGTATTTTACTCACCACACATGAGTAGAAAACATCAGTGAAGAGTGTGCAACCTTCGGCGCGAGGTCTGGCAGAACTAAACGTTACTTGTGTGTGGCCGCAATTAGGTTCAACCAGTAATTGGGTTAGCATAATTCTCGTGATGTTTTTACCCACGATAGTACGAGGATTGAGTACAGTCTGGGTACTACTTTTGGTTTCATTGGAATGTGATAAACACCGGTCGCGTCTGTGTTGTAGGTCAGTGTGTTCGGGCAAGAGTGTACTTTGTTTAGCTTTTAGATAAAATTTAATAATGACTCTAAACCCATCATGTTAAGTTAACTTGAAGTACAGATTTCTTATATTAATTTTTGTTTAATAATACGTTTTACTGCCAATGACGGATAACATCTGTATTATTCACACTTTAGTTCTGTTTGAAAGCTATGTAAAGGAGATATATTGTTTATATTGTTGCAATGTTCACAATTAGTTGTTCACAATCTGTCACTACAAGATTTTGTACGTTACTTTTATGTACCAACTACAAAGGCTTATTATGCGCTTTTAGGGATATAATATCTAAAAAAATAATCTGGAGGAAATATGGACTATACACATATAAGATTTGACGTACTTATTTCAAGTCATTGCAGAAAATTCATTTCATTATATTTAATTCACATCATACAATCCCTTCGACAATGCATAACACGTAGCTTTATGTCTCTAAAACGAGATGATAACGTGTTGTAGCCAACTCATCTGTATCAATGTCGCAATATCACCGAAACCCACAATAGCATCAGTTTGTGAAGAAAGAGTTGCAGATCCTAAAATCGATAGAGTTGCTAAATCGATAAATGCTGGAGATGTTTTCAGGACACGCTGCTGGTGTATTTTGACGCAGGCAGAAGACGGTCAATCGCAATTCACATAATAGGTAATTGATTGATATTTGGTTTTCTTGTATTGCATTCGAAAAGGTTTTTTCTTTAATTCATAACTTTTTTTCTTTATAGCGGTCTATTTCCAAAAATTAATGTTTTTGATATATTCTTAATAGTTACTTTTTAATTTTTCTTAGTTACATTTTCAACTCAATTGTTACTATTTTTTTTATGAATAACTCTTTAAAATATTTAATTTTAGCCTCAAGAAAATTAATCCATCTTTATTTACATTATTTTTTTTAATACCAAATCATATAGGCTACATTGGTTATATGTAACTAGGCTCATATAATTTTAAATTTAACTAATAGGCCTATGGGGCTATCAAAATTTCATCCTGAGTAATTTCATAATTAACAATTAAAAAATATTTATTAACACCCAATAATTAATACTTTTTATAATCCTACACTTTTTAAAAACAACATCATCTGCTTCACAACTTCAAAACTATAACTGCACTGAAACATGTACATTTTACAAAAGTATGGAAAGTATTTATTTAATCATCAAATTTTTTTAATGTATTTTAAAATATTGATTCTATAATGAATAATTTAGTTAATTTTGATAAGCTCATGTTAACTACATAGCTCTATATCTAGAATAAATACTATTTTGGTCATATTTGTTGGTTATGGATTGAAAAAAATATTTAAAAATTACAAACAAAGAGTTTTAAAAACCATTGTTGATAACTAGTTAATGATACAATGATAAACCCTTCAATACAAATTTTAAGGAACCCGTTGGGTGAGAATGTGGAATAAATTGTTTTGAATGATTCTTTCTTAATAATTTTTCATTTTTCTAGGAGTGTTTTGAATTCTTACAGGTTCTAAAAAAATTATAATCTGGTAAAATATATTGCCATTGAATCGTATTTAGTTTATTTTAATATAGACATTTTTACGAAGATTCCAAACAGAATTCTGAGGATGGGCTTATAAGGCATGTAAATTAATATTTAACCTAGTAAGAACTTCTGTGAATCCTGTTTCCAATTTATACCCCTTATGGGGCGCCCCTGATAACTGGTCAGATGACCTTGAGCACCCTTCCATTACTCTTCAATGATAATGGAAATGCGTGTAACGCCAATCCCGGTCGTTTATTGTTTCTAAATTATCGAAACAGAAAGGGTGTTTTTCATTTAATAAAAATATGTTTGTATTTTATAAAAATGTTTAAAACGAGAGAGTTATAAAATTTTAGCGCCGAGTTGATATTAGACCTAAAACGTTCTGAAACGGACGTCCTAATTTAGACAAAAAAGCGCTACTGCACCAATGTTTAGATATGAAGACATATAAGTTTGAAATTTCATTTTGATGTACAAACCTTATGCCTATTTTATTTGTATATGGAACACATTTATTGAAAAAGGAGATTTATATATTTTTGCGAACTTTCCATTTTTTTCATTTTCAGATATGTATTTTTCAAGTCTTCCAAAATTTAACATATTTATTACGAAAAACAATTTATGTGATTAAACAACGTAGGCCCCTAGTCAATGAATGGTAAGCAACAATTGTGAAAAAATATTCTTTTTGCATTAGTTAAATAATAAATATTTCGATAGAATTAGATGGTTGTTATCAAAAAACTATTCTAAAGAAGATTATTGGGGAGGTGGATTATTTGGTTAATCACTGAACTAAGGGAATCACTTAGAAGGCACTACCGGAAAGGAAGCGGATTACTTGGAAGGCACTACCAGAATGTAAGTAGATTACTTGGAAGGCACTACCAGAATGTAAGTAGATTACTTGGAAGGCACTACATAAATGTAAGAGGATTACTTGGATAGGATTACAAGAATAGAAGTGGATTACCTGGAAGACACTACCGGATTGCAAATTGATTACATGGAAGGTACTACCAGGATGTAAGTAGATTACTTGGAAGGCACTACAGAAATGTAAGAGGATTACTTGGATAGGATTACAAGAATAGAAGCGGATTACCTGGATGACACTACCCGATTGCAAATTGATTACATGGAAGGCACTACCAGAATGTAAGTAGATTACTTGGAAGGCACTACAGAAATGTAAGAGGATTACTTGGATAGGATTACAAGAATAGAAGTGGATTACCTGGAAGACACTACCCGATTGCAAATTGATTACATGGAAGGCACTACCAGAATGTAAGTAGATTACTTGGAAGGCACTACAGAAATGTAAGTGGATTACTTGGATAGGATTACAAGAATAGAAGCGGATTACCTGGATGACACTACCCGATTGCAAATTGATTACATGGAAGGCACTACCAGAATGTAAGTAGATTACTTGGAAGGCACTACAGAAATGTAAGTGGATTACTTGGATAGGATTACAAGAATAGAAGCGGATTACCTGGATGACACTACCGGATTGCAAATTGATTACATGGAAGGCACTACCAGAATGTAAGTAGATTACTTGGAAGGCACTACAGAAATGTAAGTGGATTACTTGGATAGGATTACAAGAATAGAAGTGGATTACTTGGAAGGCACTACAGGAATGAAAATGGATTACTTGGATAGGATTACAAGAATGAGAGTCAATTTTTTTAGAAATCACTACCGGAATGCAAGTGGAACACATGAAAGGTACTACCAGAATGTAAGTGGATTACTTGGAAGGCACTACAGGAATGCAAGTGGAATACTTGGAACCTACTACAAGTATGAAAATGGATTACTTGGATAGAATTACAAGAATAAAATTGAATTACTTGAAAGGTACTACCAGAATGTAAGTGGATTACTTGGAAGGCACTACAGGAATGCAAGTGGAATACTTGGAACCCACTACGGTAATGAAAATGGATTACTTGGATAGAATTACAAGAATAAAATTGAATTACTTGAAAGGTACTACCAGAATGTAAGTGGATTACTTGGAAGGCACTACAGGAATGCAAGTGGAATACTTGGAACCCACTACAAGTATGAAAATGGATTACTTGGATAGAATTACAAGAATAAAATTGAATTACTTGAAAGGTACTACCAGAATGTAAGTGGATTACTTGGAAGGCACTACAGGAATGCAAGTGGAATACTTGGAACCCACTACAAGTATGAAAATGGATTACTTGGATAGAATTACAAGAATAAAATTGAATTACTTGAAAGGTACTACCAGAATGTAAGTGGATTACTTGGAAGGCACTACAGGAATGCAAGTGGAATACTTGGAACCCACTACAAGTATGAAAATGGATTACTTGGACATGATTACAACAATGGAAGTAGATTATCTGGAAGACACTACCGGATTGCAAGTTGATTACATGGAAGGTATTTCCAGAACGAAAGTGGATTACTTGGAAAGATCTCCAGGAAAGCAAGTGGAATACTTGGAACCCACTACAATATATGAAAATGGATTACTTGGATAGGATTACAAGAATGAGAGTCAATTACTTGGAAATCACTACCAGAATGTAAGTGGATTACTTGGAAGGATCTACAGGAATGCAAGTGGAATACTTGGGACCAACTACAATATATTAAAATGGATTCCTTGGATAGGATTACAAGAATAAAAGTGGATTACTTGGAAGGTACTACCAGAATGTAAGTGGATTACTTGGAAGGTTTTACAGTAACGCAAGTGGAATACTTGGAAGGTAGTACAGGAATGCATGTGGATTATTTGGAAGGTATTGCCAGAATGCAAGTGGATTACATGGATGGTACTACCGGAATATTATTTGTCAACTTAATATTCAACACGTTTTTCCGTCTACTTAGATATTGCTTTGAGACTCTTAAATACTTCATACTTTATAGTGTTTCCATGTAAACATACATTAGTATTTGCTTATTCCTGGAAAACTGTTTCATATAGATAGGTAGGATACGAATTTGTTCGGTCTATTTACTATAGAAAATATGTTTTAAAACATGATAATATTTCGAAAAACATTTTTTTTGTGGTTGTAAAACACATTTGAAAAAAGAATTTTTAGAAAAATATATTACAATGATAAATGTTACAAACAAATGTTAGAGACAAAATATGTTGTTTTGAGGTGGTTCACGTTCCAAAAGATTAATTTTGATTCTTGGTTGGCACATCTCTGTGTTTCTAGTGAGTTTAACTCAATAGTAATATGATAGGTTAATAGAAGGGAGTAATTTGTATTTATTACAGGTGATGAGAACAGGTAAGCCTCATGTATCAC
This sequence comes from Prosapia bicincta, assembly GCA_036971475.1. NCBI lineage: Eukaryota > Metazoa > Arthropoda > Insecta > Hemiptera > Cercopidae > Prosapia > Prosapia bicincta. The sequence goes on from JBAIZL010000003.1 coordinate 37,762,785, forward strand.
ATGTCAGTTATAAATTTAGATAACAAATCACAATTAAAACTTAGTTTGACACAGCGTTATACATTTTTAAATTAGTGCCCTTTGAAGTGAGATTATTAACTTCCGGAAATAATTAATATAAAAATAAGACATATTTGTGGTTTTAAACTCCCCTCACAATTATCTCGACACATTTTTTTAAATTAATGTTATGTAGAAAAGATCTGACCGAAACAAAGACCACCAAACAAGATGGTTCCAAACCTACCGCCATTGCATTAAAACGGTTGTTAATAAAAAAAGTAGAAATGCATCATCCGAAGACAGTGATACATGGCCTAGGATTTGAACCCCTCCTCTCTCTCCTACCCCTCCACAATGAATAATGTCCTCGTAAAAAATGCCTTCTATATGCACTCACACACGCGCAGAAGCACGCACACAGGCACTGCTCCTCTTAACACTGGATTTAGTATGCATTTGGCACAAAGCTGATGTATTACATTCATTAATTATTATTTCAGGCCGGCTACTGTTTAGAGCATTCAAAAATATAATTTATCGCTTAAACGCTGTGGCCTTTTTGCCTTCAGTACAATTTTATTCAACTTATCGAAAGAGAATTATAGCAAACGTATTTTTTGGAAAAACATTGAATATTATATTTTACAAATAATTTTTCACGCTTATTACAGTTTGTAAATATTTATGTGCTAAGTAAATATATAACGACCAAGCTTGTTTAATAATAGCCGTTATTAAAAAAAATTCCTATTAGGCTTCTTAGTTCATTGCTATTGGTTAGGTCTATTGGTTTATATATTCATTGTTCAGAAATATTATGTTGGAAGTTACATAGCCTATTGCTATAAACATCTTTCATTGAGTATGTTGTTACTCGTCAGTCCCCTGCAGACTATGCCCCTGTCGAGGATACCACCGACTAACCTTACATGGTACGTAGTTCTACTCAGTGGTGCTAAGTAGCAACAGACTTACCTCTGCCCGCATAGAGAATCCCAGATTAACTTGAGCGTCGGTGAGTTCCAAACGCTTACTGAACTTTGGAAAATACCTTTCTAATATAAATTCTACTTTAATACTCGTAATAGGTCATATTTTCTTCATTTCCATTATAAGTTCATTATTTTACTATTATACTATTTTACACTATTTTACTATTATATTGGTCGTAGAGTAAACCTTTTTTTCTTCAGATTACACGTAGTACCTATTAAAATTTATTTAGAAAATTATATATTCTTTCAATATTTTACTCTTACAATTTTTTTGACAGTGTTTTTTGTATTTCATAGTGTAATAGCTTTATGTGAATATTAGCTAGTAGTCATAGGTCTACGCAGTTTTCTCTCACCATGTTTTTTTTTTACTGGAAATAAAATTGCTATATAGGTTCTTTTTGAAAATGTTTTAATTAAACATAGAAATAGAAATCGATCGATTTACTGAATACTTGAATAGTTTCAGTGCTTTTGAAGAGGAATAATCCCACCTAGTAACTGAAATGTAGATCAAGTTATACACTTATTGGGATCATTGCCTCTAGAACTCGTAATATGATTTTTCGAATTTATTTCAAAATAAAAATAATGTTTCCAGTGAATTATAGCCTACACTCATAAGATCATGACAAAAGTATGGAAAGCGCTCAAACAAAAACATATGAAGGGTCTACTTGAAAAAAAATAATAATAATGCAATTAACTATTTATCTAAATCGAAATCCATTAAATTTAATAAAACGACTTTTCTACTTAATGAAAAAATACTAAAAAATATCGTAAAACGCAAATTATTATTTAATGGCAATTGTTAATATGTACTTCAGTATTAAATGTTTATAGAAAATAGTTTCACTAAACAGTGAATTAGACGTATTCATGTTAATAATGACAAATATAGCCAATTTCATTATATACTATTTCATTCCCCTTAATAATGTTTTAACCTTTTGTAGAAATTTAAAATTTACGACGTCACTAGATATAGTTTACCAATTTTATTTCACTATTAATTGCAATGCACGTATTGGAAGCTGCGGCACACAGTAGCGTAGCCTACGTGCGCTAGATAAGATGTCTGAGGTTCGCATGAAATTATTAGCTTACTTTATCTTAAAGCTTTCCCTTATCTAATGTATTATAGATATACGCCTGCGCACAAATTTATAAATAAGGTTTTATAAATACTAGATAAAATTGTTAGTTACAGCGATTTTAATTATATGCAATGTCTCTTGTCATTCTCGTGTGGAAAGGTTTGGGAGATTCGTGCGTACGTGATTGTTATATTCAAGCAAATCTAATTTGACATTTGGAAATATTCAATATTTATTATAGAAATTTATTAATGAAACGTCATATATATATTTCAATTGAGAGTTAAATTGAGTTAACTTGAAATATTTTTTTAAAATTGTATACATTATTATGGCTATTTACATCAGCCAACGAATATGTTTTTCTTGCCAACGAATATGTAGACTTATGTTCTTAAATGAATCCTAGCAAAATCTAAGTTAAGAAAAGCTATGTTAAATCTAAGTTCTTTTATTGAAGAACTAGTTTCAGCGATAATTCTAACTTGCCTATTAAAGTATGGCACGTCAAGGTTAATGCTAATTTCAAGTGAAGAAAACAAATTATTATTCTAGTAAAATAAATAAGCTTCTCACGGACAACAAAGAGTATAGGTGTAGTAAAAACGCCT
>JBAIZL010000003.1:37767993-37815160 GCA_036971475.1 Prosapia bicincta
CACACTATACTCCCAAAACACACAAACACAGACACACACACACACACACACACACACACACACACACACACACCTCCTACCAAACCAGAAACCTACATCCACACTCAATCAACCCATTCAACACAAAAACACAATTAGAAACACAAACGCACACACACAAAGAAACAACAAAACAGACATAGGCCTATACATATTTTTTTTCGATTCACATACATTGCAATACTTATATATTTTCTCCAAGCTTTTCGTCAACTTAACACATTGATATCATCAAGAGCTACGTATACTGTATACAACGAAAGTAATACTGACCTACATTCGATCGCACAGCTATCTGTACTCATCACAATGTTCGAACCTCGTGTGTCTCTTCTGAATAAAAGACTAAACAAATAGTTTTTTACACAATTTTACAATAATTTTTATTTAGAATTACATCCGTTTTATTACATTAAACAAAGGCGAACTGGAGCATAACGAAATTCTCTTTACAAAGTCGTAGGCTATAATAGTATATTCTTGTTTCTGCTTTACGTGTAAACATAGGTTTACATGGTAGTCACACTACAATGATCTTCCTCAAGGTTACAGAAAAAGCCTAAATATTTCCCTACAGCGTTTCATTTTTATTGTTCCATACCTATAGAACATTTTGTGCAGTCCGATATTCCTAAAAGTAGAGTCAAGTATAAACCTTTCGATGTTCATGTTATTTAATCAAATGATTTTTTCAATATTAATGAAAAATTCTAATTTATAGTGATTAGAAGTTATGCTCTTTCTTATTGTCAATTAATCTTAGTAATATTAATAGGGCTATAAAAATTAGGGAAATACTTAATACTTTTTTTTATTATAAATAGTATTTAAAATAATTATTTTTACCTTAAATATTATATACTGTAATATTAATAATAATATTTTTACCTTACTTAAATATAGCCTTACTTGAAAATTTTAAAATGCTTACAATAATCCTATCAATTTTAGAGTTTAACTGATATCGTGTGATATAAAACTTTATTTTTTAATGAGTAATTGTTGTAACTTATCAAGTTAGTTTATATTACAAAGGTAAAAGTCAAAATAGTTTACTCAAAATCTCATCAAAAATTAGTTTTAATACACAAACACACTAGTTCACAACAGGCTAGTTTCGGTGACTTTGTCGCCTTCCTCAGTTCTTGGCTACTACTGAGGCACTCTAGGTGTTTGTGTATTAAAAACTAATTTTGGTAAGATATTTTGACTTTTACCTTTGTGAATAGTTCTCACTAGCTAAGCTCTAATTAACTAAAAATTACTTTATATTACGTAGCCCTAGTAATTTACCCGGTAATACATGGAAATACTGTAGCATGTTGTGCGTAATACGTTATTCAATTAAACATTTAAGTAAAAGTAATACAATAACTATTATTAACTTATTACATAATATGCTGATTCATCAATTCCCACCGAATCATATCGCTTGTGACCTGAATCATTTAATTGTAAAAATATCGCATTACCATTTAATATATTATATTTGTATTGTTACTTTCATAGTCGAACATGGCAGTAGTAGGCCTACTAACATTAAGTCGGAAGATATTACGTATACGATACTAGTCAAAAGTAAGCTTATATAACAATTTTACTATAAGAGGTATTTGTTATCAGTACCAGAATCATAATAATGTATTAGAATCACTGATAATGCACGTTTCTGACTATGACGACGTGTGGATGGCTGCCTACAATGCCTTGGAATGGAGTGGCCTGATATCAGTCCGTCCTTTTGTCTGTTCAACCTTCCTTATCACAAGTCACTGATTAATGTCCAATTAATGAGTTCCTAAACTTCATATTGATAACCTACGAAAGTCATTTGTTAATTATTGATTTATGGCTTAGTGTTATTTGTAAGTATTTTATTATATTTGTTCTTTTGTTAACATTTGTATTGTGTTTAATATTCATTTATTAAGAAGTGTAATATTAACAATAGTGAGATTCTCGAAATCCTATCTCTCGTTTTACAGTTAACTCAGTTTGGTAAAAGCACGATGAGTAGGGGCATATCTCCGTTTGAAAACTTGTGCAGAAGTAGTTATATTAATATTTTGTAGACTTTAAATAAGTAGGCCTAATTAAAACCCCTTAATTGCCTTCAACGTCTAAATTTATGTAGACATAAAGGTGTCGGGCAATAATTTTAATGTGAATCAAATATTGATATTTAAAATATTAATTTATTGTTATGATATGTATTAATATTTTCAGTTGTTAGGCCTACTAATAATGAAACGACATTTGCTAGTTTCATTTTTTTTAAAAATTTAATTTATATTATTAATTTGTCGGTAATATCTTAATCACCAGATTTGCCTTTTACAACGTAATTTTAATAGAATAAAAATAGCTTGACCACTACTGCTAGATTTTCTACTTATTTTCAACGTCAGGTTCAAGGAAGTATAAAGCTGCAAAAGTAGTTTTACCTCGGATTTCCTGACATCCTCGAATTACTTCATAGATAGTAATATGTTTGCTCATTTAAAATTAATTATAAAAATATAAAGCAATATATAATCTTATTAATCACTTAGGCCTAAACAATAGATAGTTTATGACTATGCGAACTTTAAATTTCGTATATTAATAAACTATTGTTTAAGTTATTAATAAGATTCACCGAACGTAATGGACTACAAAATTCTAGAATATATAATCTACTTATTCAGGCATGTTTTAATTTCGCGACGTTAAGTTTCGTTTTGCATTATTGAATGTACTTAGGGAATTATAATATACAATAAACTTGAAGTTATCTAGCAGTAGCAGTATAACAGACTAATTGAGCCGGAGGGTTGTCCGTTTCACTGGCTACTGGATCGAAAAATTCAATTGCAATGCGTTTTGAGTTTAAAGGACAGAAGTTACAAACCAGTGGCCAAAAGAAAGATCGTTTTCAGTTTATAAAATGTTTGTTAACCCTTGGTAAGTCAGTATTATAAGTATTAATAATATATACTTACACTATTTACAATACTGTTGCATCATTTTTCAGAGCTTGACATTAAACAAAATAGTCCTATTTAATAGAACTCGTTAAAATGGGTTCCACTGTATTCAGAGATTTTAATATCGTTATTTTGTGCCAGTAATAACTTTATTAAGTTAAAATCAACAAAATCAATAAAGGTTTGTATTCAGCGTAATAAATATTTGTTATAAACTACTAGTAGGCCTAATTATAAACATTGTTAATGCATGGTGAATAGACTATATGATATATATTCCACTAAAATGACACCTTACGGTAAATTGCATTATTTTTTTGTGTATTAAAGGTAGATATAGTTTTTTAAACTTCTTACTGATTAATTATGTAGGCCTATCTTATGATTTATTTATTGAAAATTTTCTTAAATAGGTTTTAGGAATATATTCGTAAAAACTACAATAGTACGATACAATAAAACAATGAAACTAGGTACCAAATAGTTTGTGCAACATATGAAACTTTTAAAAGTATCTAAATGTTATAAATTACAACGAATAACAAATCTAGTAACACATTTTCAAAGGAATGAGAAAAAAATTAAACGTAGGGGAGTGACTTGGTAATAATTATCTTCAATAATATATATGGGCGTAACCATAAAACCACAGAAAAATGTAACTTACATGTGTACGCTATTTTTAACACTCACACAATTTGTTTATAAACGTTTGCATCTATTTTAATTTAGAATTAAATCCGTTTTATTAGCCTACAATAAACAAAGGTGAAATGGAGCCTAGCGCAATTCTCTTTACTAAGTCGTTGGCCATAATAGTATGGTCTTGTTTCTGCTTTACGTGTAAACATAGGTTTACATGGCAGTCACACTACAGTGATCTTCCTCAAGGTTACAGAAAAAGCCCAAACATTTGCCCAAAGTGTCTCAGTTTTAGTATTCCAAATTTTTAATATCTTTTATCAAAGTGCAATCCCATATGCCTAAAAGTCGAGTTAAGTATAGGTCCAAACATTCTCGTTGTTTGATAAATTGATTTTGTTCATTATTTCTCACCCTAATTTCGTCTTAAAATTCCAGTTTATGGTGTAAAGTCACTTGGACGCTTAGCTTTCACATACCCACTACTCTTTAAGCTTAGATTTTGAGGTTATGTTAGGCCTAATAACAAATAAACAAGGCGTACACAAAACTCACAAATTAATAATTTATATACTCAGATGCGTTTCAATGAGGTTTAATGACAAAATCATCATTATCAGTGAGTGGCGCTACTATAGGGCCTAAATTCTAACTTGTGTGAAGTTAGAGTTTGTATTAGCAACACTCACTGCTGACGATGACTTTGGGATTACAACGCGCCTGAGTGAATAAATGATTAATTTGTGAGTGTAGTGTACATTTTGTATGTGCTAGTAGCTTCTACAGTTATGTAACGTAGGCCTAATTTTATCTCTACTAAGTTATCTACATCAAGCGGAGGCCTAAAAAACATGCATAGTTTAGCTTTAAGAAACTATAGCCTATAACGTGTTTTTGTTTACTTTTTTGTGTTTATTTAAAGAAAAAAGAACTTGTTTGGTTTTTTCGTTTCATTAGCAGAGCATGGCTTATTACATTAGATTTACAGTAAATAAATTTAATATTAAAAAAAATATTACCTTACTGAATAAATAGTAGCCTATATAGATAAAGTAAAAAAAATATTTGTAAATAATTACTAGCGAAATAACAAGAAAATCCATTTTTTGTTGTTGATTTTATTTTCCCATAGTAACTGCCAACATAAAAACTTTATATAAATTGTGGGAACATAAAATTAAAATTAATAAATTTTTTTTAGTACGACTAAACACTTTCGACTGTACTCGACAATCATTTTCAGTTTTTCTGTTATAAAATAACTCCTACATAAAACATGTATTATTTAAATTCATCCGCTCAGTACTAAAATGGACTTCGAAAGAAATTCAACCACTTTGCTAAACAATTATTGAACTCCATACAGTGGCGACAGGACTGTCAACTTACATCTGACAAAAAATTAAAATATAGTACACTTTTACGATACCGCTGTAACACAAGCCGTACATCATTTACGTAGAGGCATACGTCGTTTTGGTGTCAATTAAGAGCTACAACACTTGTACGCAACGGCCAATAAGAAAATAGGAAATAACTAGCTTATTTATCATTGACAGACTAGGAAAATAAATAGGTTATGCTAATCGCACTGTGATTCCGAATACAGAATGAGCAGGAGTGAGACGGAGAATTGTTTACCAGTCCACGTGGTCGCTGAACGACCCTAGCGAGAGAGGATAGAAGCTTACTTGTAACTGAAAGCGATCTCTCTGCGCTCTATACAATGTTTTGTGAACTAGTTGAAAGCGGTGGGTGGTTGTCTGCTAGGCGGCAGCACGTGCTGACATTTAATGGTTCAATATTTTTTCTATTTATTTTTTATATCTGGAGGTTTATAATTACTTGGTATGTTACGCGTAACCAAAGAAATGATTTTTAGATAAATATCTTTATCAAAACTAAACATTTTTGCAACTGTACATGAATAATTATACTTGTTTTTATTTCGGTTAAATATTTCAACAAAATATTTAAACTCTTAAGGACGAAACATTTTTGGCTATGGTTGGTTAATTGTTTGCATTTGATATGTAAAATGTTCTTAAACATTTTTAAAAACCTAAATTCCAAACATAAACACAGGGATTTTCTCCATTCTGGAAAATATATATATCCTACAGTAGTCTATATGGATGTAATGACTTAGGTTTTATTTCTTTCAATTTAAACGGTTTTCCTCAATAAATACTACCTACCCTTTATAAGAAGGCCAACGTGATTAAATTTCATGTCCATTGATTACTCTTTAATTTGTAATTAATTTAAATTAAATTTAAAAATAATATTATTTTTTTTTACTAAATCGTGTAATTTTAATCAACATAAGATGACATTTCCTTTTAAAATTTTGCCATGTTTTTTAAATGGTGTTCCTGTCCTAAATATGTCCAAAACTCTCCCTTAGATACCAACCACTAGAAACCAATTAATTGCCCAAAAGGAAATTTCGACTGTTGTATTGTAGAAATTAAACCATTTACGAGAAATAATAAAACATTATGCCTAGACTTAACTTCCATAAATTTTCTACTAACAAACATTAAAGTAAAAAAAAAAATAATTGAAATAACTTATTCAAAACTGTATCCTAAATAGGTGTAACAGGTGTATGTGGGCAAATGAGAATTTAAAATAGGAATTCAGGTAGCGGAATAATAAACTGCTGGTTGTTTTAATTATAATTTGTATAATACTTGTAGGCCCTATTGTGTTCTTCGCTCAGTTTAGGCCACTTACCTATATTTGATATTTCTGCGAAGTGACTGTCTTACAAGATAACTTAATTTCCCTCAGAGTCAGGAATACAATTAGTCCTTGCTTTTATATATCCTGTTAACTAAATTATAGCTTCACAGATATACCTTCACAAATTAATGCCCGCATCATATTTTATGAGTTCAAATCTTCCAGTTTTGTTTTCAGTTACACTGCAGTAATAAAGTTTTGATCCTTCAGGGGATCCTTTACGACTAAACACCGTGTTAAGAGAGTCGTAAACAAACTTTATTGCCGTTTATTGCCGGCGTTAAGTGTCATGTTGGATTCGTTTTATGACGGACTAATTTGTCTTACTAATACGTCAGGCATTAATTATACTCTTCAGAGCTTCCCTTTTGCTGGTTTATCGTATGCTTTCTCTTCATTCTGTACACTGGCGTGTGAACAATTTCTTTTAAATTAAGTTGTCTAAATGTAATTGTTTTGTTTTAGAACGAATTTGTCTATTTCTATAATACCCGTTATTGGTAATAATTTTACTAAGCACCTGTAAATCATGTATAATTCATGTGTATTTGTATTGTTAAGGTGAAAAACAATTTAATGTTAACAATTTTACCAGACACTAGCTAAATTATGTAGAATATGCCTACATCTGTATTTGCATTTTGAATGATAATGTTATATAGACTACTTTCCACAAAATGTATTTATTGTTTACAATTTTACCTGACACTAGCTACATTATGTAGAATATGCCTACATCTGTATTTGCATTGTGAAGTATAATAATAATTTCCACAAAATACATTTATTGTTAACAAGTTTACCACACACTAGCTACATTATGTAGAATATGCCTACATCTGTATTTGCATTGTGAAGTATAATTTTATATACTTCCCACAAAATGCATTTATTGTTAACAATTTTACCAGACACTAGCTACATTATGTAGAATATGCCTACATCTGTATTTGCATTGTGAAGTATAATAATAGTTTCCACAAAATATATTTATTGTTAACAATTTTACCAGACACTAGCTACATTATGTAGAATACGCCTATATCTGTATTTGCATTGTGAAGTATAATAATAGTTTCCACAAAATATATTTATTGTTAACAATTTTACCAGACACTAGCTACAGTATGTAGAATATGCCTACATCTGTATTTGCATTGTGAAGTATAATAATAGTTTCCACAAAATATATTTATTGTTAACAATTTTACCAGACACTAGCTACATTATGTAGAATACGCCTACATCTGTATTTGCATTGTGAAGTATAATAATAGTTTCCACAAAATATATTTATTGTTAACAATTTTACCATACACTAGCTACATTATGTAGAATACGCCTATATCTGTATTTGCATTGTGAAGTATAATAATAGTTTCCACAAAATATATTTATTGTTAACAATTTTACCAGACACTAGCTATATTATGTAGAATATGCCTACATCTGTATTTGCATTGTGAAGTATAATAATAGTTTCCACAAAATATATTTATTGTTAACAATTTTACCAGACACTAGCTACATTATGTAGAATACGCCTATATCTGTATTTGCATTGTGAAGTATAATAATAGTTTCCACAAAATATATTTATTGTTAACAATTTTACCAGACACTAGCTACAGTATGTAGAATATGCCTACATCTGTATTTGCATTGTGAAGTATAATAATAGTTTCCACAAAATATATTTATTGTTAACAATTTTACCAGACACTAGCTATATTATGTAGAATATGCCTACATCTGTATTTGCATTGTGAAGTATAATAATAGTTTCCACAAAATGTATTTATTGTTAACAATTTTACCAGACACTAGCTAAATTATGTATTTGCTAATATATCTGTATTTGCATTGTGGAGTTTGTGAAGGTATGGAAGGCAGAATATTGTATAGTAAATGAAACATATTCAAATAAAACAGAAAACAAGATAGGAGTGTCTTTCGACGACGCTGTAGCATAACAAAGAGCATAGGAAGAGAAACGAAGAACTAAACCAAATAGTATCACTATAAAGGCATTTAATAAAACAGTGGAGAAAATATTAAATTGTTGCTCGAGTCTAAAAAGAGGATAACAGAATGAGTTTCTATAAGAAAAAGAATGAGGTAACGATATCTAAGGTGAATGGAGAAATAAAATGGACAAAGACGTGAAAAGACTAGGCCTAACTGATGGAGGACAACAGAAGAAGATTGAAAAAGGTTGAATAAAAGAAGTCGGTGAAATGCAAAATCCTTTTTATAGGCTATGTTAATTTTTTATGGGCTCAAATTTTTTATATGCAGAAATATTATAAAGTAATTTAATACATAGTCTATAGGCCCTATATTTGAACAAACATTTATTTATAAATAAATATTTTCTAAAGGGTAGTTTCACATTGTGATTGGGTTAAAAGAAATTTTATTTAAACTGTAAATACATATAATACGATTTATATTTCAGAAAATAAAACTACCCAACGACCTACCATTTCATTATAGACTACTTTTTTCAACAGCGGTTAATGCAGTTCCATTACGTTTGACGAAATATTCTTTACAAATTTAGATTATTGACACAAGATTTAATTCTGTTTTATGTTTATTTAAAATGGACCTTAATTGGAAATTTAGAATCATTTATGCAATAATATTCTATAGAGCGAACACAAAAAGATAAATTGTGTAAACTAACAGGACTAATGTCCTTGTGCCGAATTTAGTTACTTTAAATAAAATTGTGAGATGTGGATCTACTGAAATTTTTACAATTAGCTCTACTTTATATTCTATTCGAATTTACAAATCATTATTTCCAGTCTCGATATGGTTACAATCCAAGTTTTGTTTTAAAGTACCTTGAGGTAATCAATCCTTCAGTTAGACTACAGCCAAACTAAAAGAGTGAAAATAACTGAGTGTAAATGAAAAGAGTTTCAAAGTTATATAGTAGGCTATATATAGGTATAATATTGTAAAAATAATAATATGTAAAAATAAAGGTTATTAGATTACTCGTGTTTGTTTGATCGAAGGAATTAACTTAGTCCCTAAAATTAGTAAGACACAAATCTACATGCAAATGTGGATGTTTAAGTAAATCAGTTAACATTATGCAAATTCTAGAACTACAGCGTAAAGGGTTTTCGGTCACACGAAAGGAACCAGGTGGCGACAATACCAACATTAGAAAAGTGGATATAAATGTAAACAGATAGTTGGGTTTGTGTATGTGTGTTTAAAAAAGGGATAGGCACGTGACAAAAACAAGATTTACCCAGTGCTCAATAGGGGGGGGGGGGGTGCAAACTACCTTTGCTTGAATTTACAAGAAATTTCTTTAGTAAGGTTCGATCTGTAGCCGCTAACGTAACCAGGTATAAAGTGTAGAAATTTCTTTAGTAAGGTTCTACCTGTAGCCGCTAACGTAACCAGGTATAAAGTGTAGAAATTTCTTTAGTAAGGTTCTACCTGTAGCCGCTAACGTAACCAGGTATAAAGTGTAGAAATTTCTTTAGTAAGGTTCTACCTGTAGCCGCTAACGTAACCAGGTATAAAGTGTAGAAATTTCTTTAGTAAGGTTCTACCTGTAGCCGCTAACGTAACCAAGTATAAAGTGTAGAAATTTCTTTAGTAAGGTTCTACCTGTAGCCGCTAACGTAACCAGGTATAAAGTGTAGAAATTTCTTTAGTAAGGTTCTACCTGTAGCCGCTAACGTAACCAGGTATAAAGTGTAGAAATTTCTTTAGTAAGGTTCTACCTGTAGCCGCTAACGTAACCAGGTATAAAGTGTAGAAATTTCTTTAGTAAGGTTCTACCTGTAGCCGCTAACGTAACCAGGTATAAAGTGTAGAAATTTCTTTAGTAAGGTTCTACCTGTAGCCGCTAACGTAACCAGGTATAAAGTGTAGAAATTTCTTTAGTAAGGTTCTACCTGTAGCCGCTAACGTAACCAGGTATAAAGTGTAGAAATTTCTTTAGTAAGGTTCTACCTGTAGCCGCTAACGTAACCAGGTATAAAGTGTAGAAATTTCTTTAGTAAGGTTCTACCTGTAGCCGCTAACGTAACCAGGTATAAAGTGTAGAAATTTCTTTAGTAAGGTTCTACCTGTAGCCGCTAACGTAACCAGGTATAAAGTGTAGAAATTTCTTTAGTAAGGTTCTACCTGTAGCCGCTAACGTAACCAGGTATAAAGTGTAGAAATTTCTTTAGTAAGGTTCTACCTGTAGCCGCTAACGTAACCAGGTATAAAGTGTAGAAATTTCTTTAGTAAGGTTCTACCTGTAACCGCTAACGTAACCAGGTATAAAGTGTAGAAATTTCTTTAGTAAGGTTCTACCTGTAGCCGCTAACGTAACCAGGTATAATGTGTAGAAATTTCTTTAGTAAGGTTCTACCTGTAACCGCTAACGTAACCAGGTATAAAGTGTAGACATTTCTTTAGTAAGGTTCTACCTGTAGCCGCTAACGTAACCAGGTATAAAGTGTAGAAATTTCTTTAGTAAGGTTCTACCTGTAGCCGCTAACGTAACCAGGTATAAAGTGTAGAAATTTCTTTAGTAAGGTTCTACCTGTAGCCGCTAACGTAACCAGGTATAAAGTGTAGAAATTTCTTTCCGCTAACGTAACCAGGTATAAAGTGTAGAAATTTCTTTAGTAAGGTTCTACCTGTAGCCGCTAACGTAACCAGGTATAAAGTGTAGAAATTTCTTTAGTAAGGTTCTACCTGTAGCCGCTAACGTAACCAGGTATAAAGTGTAGAAATTTCTTTAGTAAGGTTCTACCTGTAGCCGCTAACGTAACCAGGTATAAAGTGTAGAAATTTCTTTAGTAAGGTTCTACCTGTAGCCGCTAACGTAACCAGGTATAAAGTGTAGAAATTTCTTTAGTAAGGTTCTACCTGTAGCCGCTAACGTAACCAGGTATAAAGTGTAGAAATTTCTTTAGTAAGGTTCTACCTGTAGCCGCTAACGTAACCAGGTATAAAGTGTAGAAATTTCTTTAGTAAGGTTCTACCTGTAGCCGCTAACGTAACCAGGTATAAAGTGTAGAAATTTCTTTAGTAAGGTTCTACCTGTAGCCGCTAACGTAACCAGGTATAAAGTGTAGAAATTTCTTTAGTAAGGTTCTACCTGTAGCCGCTAACGTAACCAGGTATAAAGTGTAGAAATTTCTTTAGTAAGGTTCTACCTGTAGCCGCTAACGTAACCAGGTATAAAGTGTAGAAATTTCTTTAGTAAGGTTCTACCTGTAGCCGCTAACGTAACCAGGTATAAAGTGTAGAAATTTCTTTAGTAAGGTTCTACCTGTAGCCGCTAACGTAACCAAGTATAAAGTGTAGAAATTTCTTTAGTAAGGTTCTACCTGTAACCGCTAACGTAACCAGGTATAAAGTGTAGAAATTTCTTTAGTAAGGTTCTACCTGTAGCCGCTAACGTAACCAGGTATAAAGTGTAGAAATTTCTTTAGTAAGGTTCTACCTGTAGCCGCTAACGTAACCAGGTATAAAGTGTAGAAATTTCTTTAATAAGGTTCTACCTGTAGCCGCTAACGTAACCAGGTATAAAGTGTAGAAATTTAATTAATAAGGTTCTACCTGTAGCCGCTAACGTAACCAGGTATAAAGTGTAGAAATTTCTTTAGTAAGGTTCTACCTGTAGCCGCTAACGTAACCAGGTATAAAGTGTAGAAATTTCTTTAGTAAGGTTCTACCTGTAGCCGCTAACGTAACCAAGTATAAAGTGTAGAAATTTCTTTAGTAAGGTTCTACCTGTAGCCGCTAACGTAACCAGGTATAAAGTGTAGAAATTTCTTTAGTAAGGTTCTACCTGTAGCCGCTAACGTAACCAAGTATAAAGTGTAGAAATTTCTTTAGTAAGGTTCTACCTGTAGCCGCTAACGTAACCAAGTATAAAGTGTAGAAATTTCTTTAGTAAGGTTCTACCTGTAGCCGCTAACGTAACCAGGTATAAAGTGTAGAAATTTCTTTAGTAAGGTTCTACCTGTAGCCGCTAACGTAACCAGGTATAAAGTGTAGAATCTTCTTTAGTAAGGTTCTACCTGTAGCCGCTAACGTAACCAGGTATAAAGTGTAGAAATTTCTTTAGTAAGGTTCTACCTGTAGCCGCTAACGTAACCAGGTATAAAGTGTAGAAATTTCTTTAGTAAGGTTCTACCTGTAGCCGCTAACGTAACCAGGTATAAAGTGTAGAAATTTCTTTCCGCTAACGTAACCAGGTATAAAGTGTAGAAATTTCTTTAGTAAGGTTCTACCTGTAGCCGCTAACGTAACCAGGTATAAAGTGTAGAAATTTCTTTAGTAAGGTTCTACCTGTAGCCGCTAACGTAACCAGGTATAAAGTGTAGAAATTTCTTTAGTAAGGTTCTACCTGTAGCCGCTAACGTAACCAGGTATAAAGTGTAGAAATTTCTTTAGTAAGGTTCTACCTGTAACCGCTAACGTAACCAGGTATAAAGTGTAGAAATTTCTTTAGTAAGGTTCTACCTGTAGCCGCTAACGTAACCAGGTATAAAGTGTAGAAATTTCTTTAGTAAGGTTCTACCTGTAACCGCTAACGTAACCAGGTATAAAGTGTAGAAATTTCTTTAGTAAGGTTCTACCTGTAGCCGCTAACGTAACCAGGTATAAAGTGTAGAAATTTCTTTAGTAAGGTTCTACCTGTAGCCGCTAACGTAACCAGGTATAAAGTGTAGAAATTTCTTTCCGCTAACGTAACCAGGTATAAAGTGTAGAAATTTCTTTAGTAAGGTTCTACCTGTAGCCGCTAACGTAACCAGGTATAAAGTGTAGAAATTTCTTTAGTAAGGTTCTACCTGTAGCCGCTAACGTAACCAGGTATAAAGTGTAGAAATTTCTTTAGTAAGGTTCTACCTGTAGCCGCTAACGTAACCAGGTATAAAGTGTAGAAATTTCTTTAGTAAGGTTCTACCTGTAGCCGCTAACGTAACCAGGTATAAAGTGTAGAAATTTCTTTAATAAGGTTCTACCTGTAGCCGCTAACGTAACCAGGTATAAAGTGTAGAAATTTCTTTAGTAAGGTTCTACCTGTAGCCGCTAACGTAACCAGGTATAAAGTGTAGAAATTTAATTAATAAGGTTCTACCTGTAGCCGCTAACGTAACCAGGTATAAAGTGTAGAAATTTCTTTAGTAAGGTTCTACCTGTAGCCGCTAACGTAACCAGGTATAAAGTGTAGAAATTTCTTTAGTAAGGTTCTACCTGTAGCCGCTAACGTAACCAAGTATAAAGTGTAGAAATTTCTTTAGTAAGGTTCTACCTGTAGCCGCTAACGTAACCAAGTATAAAGTGTAGAAATTTCTTTAGTAAGGTTCTACCTGTAGCCGCTAACGTAACCAGGTATAAAGTGTAGAAATTTCTTTAGTAAGGTTCTACCTGTAGCCGCTAACGTAACCAAGTATAAAGTGTAGAAATTTCTTTAGTAAGGTTCTACCTGTAGCCGCTAACGTAACCAAGTATAAAGTGTAGAAATTTCTTTAGTAAGGTTCTACCTGTAGCCGCTAACGTAACCAGGTATAAAGTGTAGAAATTTCTTTAGTAAGGTTCTACCTGTAGCCGCTAACGTAACCAGGTATAAAGTGTAGAAATTTCTTTAGTAAGGTTCTACCTGTAGCCGCTAACGTAACCAGGTATAAAGTGTAGAAATTTCTTTAGTAAGGTTCTACCTGTAGCCGCTAACGTAACCAGGTATAAAGTGTAGTAATTTCTTTCCGCTAACGTAACCAGGTATAAAGTGTAGAAATTTCTTTAGTAAGGTTCTACCTGTAGCCGCTAACGTAACCAGGTATAAAGTGTAGAAATTTCTTTAGTAAGGTTCTACCTGTAGCCGCTAACGTAACCAGGTATAAAGTGTAGAAATTTCTTTAGTAAGGTTCTACCTGTAGCCGCTAACGTAACCAGGTATAAAGTGTAGAAATTTCTTTAGTAAGGTTCTACCTGTAACCGCTAACGTAACCAGGTATAAAGTGTAGAAATTTCTTTAGTAAGGTTCTACCTGTAGCCGCTAACGTAACCAGGTATAAAGTGTAGAAATTTCTTTAGTAAGGTTCTACCTGTAACCGCTAACGTAACCAGGTATAAAGTGTAGAAATTTCTTTAGTAAGGTTCTACCTGTAGCCGCTAACGTAACCAGGTATAAAGTGTAGAAATTTCTTTAGTAAGGTTCTACCTGTAGCCGCTAACGTAACCAAGTATAAAGTGTAGAAATTTCTTTAGTAAGGTTCTACCTGTAACCGCTAACGTAACCAGGTATAAAGTGTAGAAATTTCTTTAGTAAGGTTCTACCTGTAGCCGCTAACGTAACCAGGTATAAAGTGTAGAAATTTCTTTAGTAAGGTTCTACCTGTAGCCGCTAACGTAACCAGGTATAAAGTGTAGAAATTTCTTTAGTAAGGTTCTACCTGTAGCCGCTAACGTAACCAGGTATAAAGTGTAGACATTTCTTTAGTAAGGTTCTACCTGTAGCCGCTAACGTAACCAGGTATAAAGTGTAGAAATTTCTTTAGTAAGGTTCTACCTGTAGCCGCTAACGTAACCAAGTATAAAGTGTAGAAATTTCTTTAGTAAGGTTCTACCTGTAGCCGCTAACGTAACCAGGTATAAAGTGTAGACATTTCTTTAGTAAGGTTCTACCTGTAGCCGCTAACGTAACCAGGTATAAAGTGTAGAAATTTCTTTAGTAAGGTTCTACCTGTAGCCGCTAACGTAACCAGGTATAAAGTGTAGAAATTTCTTTAGTAAGGTTCTACCTGTAGCCGCTAACGTAACCAGGTATAAAGTGTAGAAATTTCTTTAGTAAGGTTCTACCTGTAGCCGCTAACGTAACCAGGTATAAAGTGTAGAAATTTCTTTAGTAAGGTTCTACCTGTAGCCGCTAACGTAACCAGGTATAAAGTGTAGAAATTTCTTTAGTAAGGTTCTACCTGTAGCCGCTAACGTAACCAGGTATAAAGTGTAGACATTTCTTTAGTAAGGTTCTACCTGTAGCCGCCAACGTAACCAGTTATAAACTGTAGACATTTCTTTAGTAAGGTTCTACCTGTAGCCGCTAACGTAACCAGGTATAAAGTGTAGAAATTTCTTTAGTAAGGTTCTACCTGTAGCCGCTAACGTAACCAGGTATAAAGTGTAGAAATTTCTTTAGTAAGGTTCTACCTGTAGCCGCTAACGTAACCAGGTATAAAGTGTAGACATTTCTTTAGTAAGGTTCTACCTGTAGCCGCCAACGTAACCAGGTATAAAGTGTAGAAATTTCTTTAGTAAGGTTCTACCTGTAACCGCCAACGTAACCAGGTATAAAGTGTAGACATTTCTTTAGTAAGGTTCTACCTGTAGCCGCTAACGTAACCAGGTATAAAGTGTAGAAATTTCTTTAGTAAGGTTCTACCTGTAGCCGCTAACGTAACCAGGTATAAAGTGTAGAAATTTCTTTAGTAAGGTTCTACCTGTAGCCGCTAACGTAACCAGGTATAAAGTGTAGACATTTCTTTAGTAAGGTTCTACCTGTAGCCGCCAACGTAACCAGGTATAAAGTGTAGAAATTTCTTTAGTAAGGTTCTACCTGTAGCCGCCAACGTAACCAGTTATAAACTGTAGACATTTCTTTAGTAAGGTTCTACCTGTAGCCGCTAACGTAACCAGGTATAAAGTGTAGAAATTTCTTTAGTAAGGTTCTACCTGTAGCCGCTAACGTAACCAGGTATAAAGTGTAGAAATTTCTTTAGTAAGGTTCTACCTGTAGCCGCTAACGTAACCAGGTATAAAGTGTAGAAATTTCTTTAGTAAGGTTCTACCTGTAGCCGCTAACGTAACCAGGTATAAAGTGTAGTATTAAGTGTCTGTGCCTAGTTTCTTATTGTTAATATAAGAACAAAAATATATAAAGTTAATTTCCCAGTGAACGATGGGGTATTTGGTAAAACTAAAAAACTACTTTAGTTCCTAGTGTCAGAATAACTATCACTGTCTTTGTCTATCTCTCACAGCCTTACGCTTGCACGCACGCACACGAATACAAGCCCATACCCAAAAAATGACTGTTATACTGTAACATTTTAACCTCGTAGAGGGAAATATTAATTAATACCAAGGGATATAATATAGTATTATTTAGAAAAACCGAGAAAAGATAACGCCTTGTTTAAATTATTTGGATTTTATACAAAATTGCCTAAATGCATTATTACACATGTTATTTAACTTTACCTGACTTATACACAGGTATTAGGGCCTACTGCGTTTGAGAGTATGCAACTCATTGCTTTTTGCAGGAAAGTGGTAGCAGTTACTTGCAGCGTTTCAATAGTGTCACTGATCTAAAGTAACCTTTTTTACACAAGGCCGAATTGAAAACGTTTGGGGGAAAGGCGCCTTTTTTTAGAAAGGCACTATTTTAGAACGAAAAATACCCCCCCCTACACCTACGATTTTGTTTCTCATCAAGACCTAAGTGGGGTTTTTTGAGATTTTCTTGCTTAATCTTTTAAGGTGTTATATTTCCTTATATATCTTTGTTGTTGGCTAACTAAAATTCTTTGCATGACTGTAAAAAAAAACTGTGATCCTTCTCCACTCTCTCTCTCTCTCTCTCTCTTCCTCCCTCGCTCTCTCACTCACTTAAAAAATAGCTACTCACACATTCTGTAGCCTTTTTTGGATTTTTCTCATTAAGTGAGAAAAATTAATTTAATGTAATGCATACACAAAATATTATGGCAACCATCATTTGGTTAATAAGAATATTGTGATATTGTTAAATTAAAACTAAATATAATGAGTTAGATAAGGCAAGAAAACATCAGAACTTAATTTACAATTTTTAGAAAATTTAACACGTAATCTCACCAAAATATTGGACTAACAATTTTAATTTTTCGTAAAGATAATTTGTTTTCAACTTTATAAGCATTAGCGATAGATCTTTGATCGAAGAGTTTTTCCGCACTGTTTGTTAGCTTTCCTTGTTGCGAACCAGACTGAGCAGTGTTCTGTAGCACCGCTGAATGCGAACATTGATGGAGCTAACTGCATTTGATTTCGGATATCGCAACAACTCTCAAATCTGTGCTTTTTAAGCTTTAAGTTGGAGTCTTATAAAATTGAAACAAGGTTGAGTTGCAAATTAGTAAAATTAAAAACACACCAAGGGAAGAAAACACATGACAAAATTGGAAACTACTAAAGCATAAACGGAAATAAATAGAAAAACATTTCACTTGTTATTGAAGTCTCTGATCACGTAAGACTGATCACGTAAATGCAATGCGATTTACCATAGCTTCCTGGAAGATGGAAACCGTGTGACAAAATTGTACGCAAACAAGAACGAATGTCATTTCGAATTCCAATACATTCTCGAAATAATGAACCTTTATGTGTTGAACGCAACTTACCATCTTGTTATTTCTTTATGACGCACTTGCAGTGTATGTTTTGTCTTTGAAACGACCATGTTATGCGTAATGCCATGGATAAAGCGTACATTTACATGGAACTTCGCAAATTAGCTGCTGGAAATACGAATCCAATCAGCGGATGCCGGTTAGTTAAAGTATGTCATACTTGATTTATTTCACTTTTTAAATTTGTTTTTTTTTTACATTCTTGCTTGAGAAAACTGTTTTCTAAAACATGTTTTAATGATGGAAGCCTACAATTGTTGTGATTAGGCTATAGGCTGAGATCCTTATACAGCACGTAGTCTCAATCTGCTGTTTTAGATTCCATCCTTGTACTGGTTGTTATCTGTTCTAAGAAACTGGACGAAGAATGCGTCCAACTACTAAGTCAAAAGATTGGAAAATGCATGAGAAATATCAAGCAATTACTGGAGTACAAGTGAGAGAATGCGAGGCTGTTAGTTATCTTTGGTCGGTTCGTGTACAGAAGCACAGTAGCCTCTAACTAACTCCTTATATGGGAACAAAGCGTTTCATTGCGTCTTACTCATTTAACATGGCTGGTGCTCAACGTTCAATGATTAAAAGAAGTAATTCGGTTACGCCAGCGCTCAGGAAATCTGCATGCGAACGTTTGTGGAATCGTGATCCAGCTTGGAGCTGTAAAGGTTAGGTGAGGTGATAGTAATACAAGCTGCTATTAGAAAGCTTACCACACATAATCACACATTAGGGCCTCCCTTAAACTTCAACTGTTGAGTAAGTTTAAAATGTTTTGTTTATTTTGCTTTAGTAACTACCAAATAACTATTTAAAACATGTTCATTGTAATACACAATACAAATAAAATGCCATAGTAAACGTTCGCGAACATCTTCATTCGGACCATGATTTTCCTTTACTTAAATTACCCGTGGAACATTATGTCTTTCCTCGGTCCAATCTTCGTCGTTCTCTGGTTGAAACTGGTAGACACGTCATTGTGACATCGATAGAGAAAATGGATACTTCAGCTAAGCGATTGAAATACGACCGAAGCCACAATATATGTTCTATAATCAGTTTTGTCTGAGTGATTACATTTAGTAAATTAAAAAAACGCAAATGTTTTAAAGCAAAAGCTAACAAAAATGGTTTCCCATTTATGTTTTAAATTAGGCATATATTTTATTTCCGTTTGCGATATGATTTTATAATTCTAATGGTCTTGCACAAAACTCATTAAAATTTCTACCCAAAATGCTATAAGCACTTTGTAACATTACTTTAACGTATAGCATCGCTTGAAACTCCAAGTTAGTCCTTGATTTAAACTCTATCAAAATTAAGGTATGTAAAGAGACATCGATAGAGAAAATGGATACTTCAGCTAAGCGACCGGAATACGACCGATGCTACAATATATCTTCTATAATCAGTTTTGTCTGAGTGATTCGGCCTACATTCAGTAAATTTTAAAAAATCAAATGTTATGAAGCAAAAGCTAACAAAAATGGTTTTCCATTTATGTTTTAAACATTTTATTAAATTAGGCCTATATTATTATTTCCGTTTGCAATATCGTTTTGTGTTTTTAAAGGTATTGCATAAAAATCATTAACATTTGTACCCAAAATGATATACCTAAGCACTTTGTAACATTACTTTTACTTGTAGCATCGCTTGAAACTCCAAGTCAGTCCTTGATTTAAACAATACCAAAATTAAGGTATGTAAAGAGTCGTAATAACTGTGAACATGCTTAGAATCACGGAAACATAAATTGAAACCGCTATTACAACTAAGAAAGTGGTGTTTTATATTCTCATGGAGACAACGAAAATATTTTCGTTCACTAATGCCTTAAGAAGACAAATTCACAAACTGTTTGAAAAAAATGTTCTATTTACTAATCCCAGGCGCAACAGTGAAAACTCAGTTTCTTAGAATTGTGTAATTATTTATTCATAAGGAATAATTTTAATGAAGTAAACAATAAACATATCCTTTAAACACAATACCAATGATTATAAACTGAAATCAGCTCCCGATCTAGCCATATTGTTAAATTTTTCTAATGAATAACTTTAAATTATTTAATGTTAATTCTGTATGTTTATCAAGAATTGTTTTATGCTTTGTATTTTTTCAGCAAACATTACCCAAGTCGAAAAACTGTTATTTAAATCTTCTGTACCCCACATTAAAACCTAACCTATAAAAATGAGTATTCGAAGGTATAAAACAGACATGTAGACACATATTAAACAATAGACCTATAGAACATGATGTATTGTAAGACAATTGCAGAAATACAGTGACCTTTTTTTTGAAAAATATTCAGAAAACACCTAAACTATGTTCTTTTCCTTTTATGTAACTTATAAAATTTTCAAAATGTTATAAATTTTGTTTTAGTATAAGACGCAGAAACTAAAGCTAAAACGTATAAAGTCAACTATAATGATCGATCATGACAAAGAATTATAAATCCAAATACTTAATGTTTTGAATCCTTACATTTTCGCGACAAAATACAAGAGTATTATAAAATTGTCGAAAAATAAGAAAATATTTTTATCATAACATAACCGTACGAGTAATGTTAGCTAGTCAGCTATTTTTTGATAAAAAAAGAAAACATCGGGTTTACAGGGTTCGCTGTAGACCTGTAGAAGCTATGTATTGCCACCTATCCTTGTAGCAATACGAAACTACTAAACCAGAAAAACTGGAATCGCAGGAAAGACTTTAGAACAAAAGAGTAGATGTTTAATACTGCACGCGTTTGTATATGTGTAGGATATGGGGTATCTTTATATGTCGGAGCTTATGTTTGTAGGCCTGTGTGGGTGTGGATGTGTGTTAACACCAGGTTTAAATTAAGCGGGCAGTCCAAAGAGGATATTGATGGGAAGGGATTTTGTGTAATAAACAGTGATATGGAATCATTTCGAATGAAGTTGGTTCAGAAAAGAATATGAGTTTGAATACAGATATCTATTGCATTTCCTAACGATAACATCTCTTGTTACGTATTGGATATCCTTCATCTGTCTCATCTGCTGTTCAGTCTAGAGATATTTTTGATAGACTGACGAAATTTGAAACACGTCAAGAGCAGAGGAGATATCTCGACGAAAGAGAAAAAAGGTATAATATACCTATATTAAAATGATTTTCTTCATGACTGATCTTTAGAGGTTTGCACTTCTCTTATTACCTCACACAAGGGAAGGATTAAGTTAAGACTACGGTGTCTTTCTGTTATTTAATAGTGAAAAATATTTTTTTAGGAACGACGTTTGATTAAGGGCAACCTTCGTCCATTAAAAGCAAAAATAAATTTTACTTGAACAAGACTAAAAATGAAGTAACTGCTAAAGGATCTTCTGGAAGGATCCAGGGCGAGGGAAGGAAATGTAATTATGACTATATAACATAAATGTTGTTTATACAATGCATATGACTGAAGCAATAGAACTAAAAAAAAAATCTTGTTTGCTTCTTTTTTCAAAATCCAATAGAGAGTGAAGGCCGAAGAAGCTTTACAGTGCTTTGTCGATTCGTCAGTTTGGATGCTGAGGTCAGAAATCCAACAAATATATAGCTACTGCCTGCCACCTTCCACACTTAATTACTCTCGGGCTGAGTATTTAATAACTACCGTGGTATTATCAATTTCTGACTAACATTTCTGACTTTTAATATTGGTAATAATTATTTTAATCAGTTTTTTATTGAATTTAATTTTATTAATTTTTTAAAAGTGATCTTACAAGTCGTGCTAAAAACGAATTAAGTTAAACTATGAAAGGCCAGTGTTTAGTTGTCGCAATCACCTAACCTAATCGCAAAGCAGGAGATCTTCTCTGACTTTCTGCTTCCTTTCACTCCTGATCAGATTACTTTATCCAGGATCAGCATTGCTTTGATTAGCAACATCGTGATCGGCAGCTGGCTCCGCTTTCCCTTAACGTTGACAACCAATCATGACTCTGAAACATTCTTCATTTTATAAAAACATCGGAGATAATTACAACTTCTGGGAAACAGTCGGTGCGAGTTGAGAAATATCATTTATATACCTACGATAAAATGTCAAGGAAGACGTTAATATTCAGCATTAAAGGGAGTGTTACCAGCGTTCCTGTCGCAAGAGGCACACATGAACTTTTATCAATGCAATGTCAGTTTTTGTTACAGTTTTCCAAACTACGTATTTTTTAAACAATTGAGATCCGGCTCTTATGTCTGGATATAACTTCAAACCTATAACTTACTGACATAAGTTGCGCAGCATAGACTATTGCTAATGACTGTACCAAAGATACGTTAAAATGGTCAAAATTTGAAAATTATGAAAGTTATAAATTTAAAAACCTATTGTATATTTTAACGCTCTAGTTTTTCGATTTAACAAAAAGGGGAAAAATCATATCTTTCTATTTTTTGCTTTTCCAAACCGCAATAGTAATCCCCCAATTTTAAATCAATAATGTAAATTATTTTAATTATTATTAATTTTAGATATTTGAATAATAATTTATAGTAACTGTTTTGTAGATTAACATCTATTTCTATTTACATCTATTTTCTTTACAGAAAAGTATTTTTAAAGTCGATTCAAAAATAATAAATTTAAAAGTTTTGTCCTAATTTTTTTTATAATTCACCATTTTTTTATTATTTTTGTGACTTTATAATGTTTATCTGTTTATTTTTTTATTAAAACCAGTGTTATTGTACAATTTACAGGTTTAAAATAATTTCAGATTTGTTTAAGTGACTTTAGCCAGATATAAGGAAACGCCAAGCCGATGTTCGCAAATTCTTCTGCCCACACGACGGTAACTTAATCCCGCTCTTCCCCCTGTGTAATTAATCACCCCTGACAGGTCGGTTTGGAAACAGGTAAACTCGCTTTACTAGAGGTCGCGCGAAACCCGTGTCTCCTAAGCCACAACAGTAATAAATAAATTTGATTTATTTCCGATGTTAAGGGGCGTTTTCGGCCACCTGGGCATGGAATTACACCCCGTCTCGCGACAGGGGGTAAAATGGCTCATTGTCGCCATTTTAGCATACCGTCTGACCCGATTAGGGAGGTTTTCTCGTTATTATGCTCGTAAATAATTTAAGGCTCAAGTATGAGGAGTTTTTTTTAATGATTTACATATATAGGAGAAATTTAAACTGATTTTATAAACTAATTTTTTGCTTTAAAATATTAATAAACAATGTATTCGAATTATTGGTAACCACATATGTCCCATTTACAACGGGGTCATTTAGACATTAGGTTTAAGTTTTTTTTAAATATGAGTATCATACTTTAGTCTTTGCATACAATTTTTTGTTTCTTATGGTTTTGGTATAGCTTGGTGGTTTTGCGGTTTAAGGACTTTAAAAACTTTTCTAGTTCTTATAATTATAATATTGTGAAATTTAAAACATCTCTTACTGACACTAAATGAAGGGGCATGTTTACAAAGTTCGAGAAATAAGGTAGCTAAAATATCAAGTAGCAAACATTATTATAAAAGCAAATCCAACTAGGTTTTGTTTTATGGGATGAGTCGAAATCAAAACCAAATCTTTAGCTAACCGTAACTCACTAACGAAGCTTTTTTAGACCTGTTTATGTGAACTATTTTGCATGTAGAATGAGCCATATCTTTGTAACTTATCCTATATATAATTAAGCCACTTATTGAAGGTAAGAATAGAATAAAATTGTGTTTCTTGTACGATAATTAGGTCCATATTAGAATCTTGTGTTTTATATATATATATATATATATATATATATATATATATATATATATATATATATATATATATATAATGTAAAATATGTTTTCTTGTACAAAAATTTAAAAAAACTAAGGTTATTAATGAATATAAATTAATAAATATTCTTGTATCAGAATAAACTTAGTTGTTTATAACATATATATATATATATATATATATATATATATATATATAATATGTTTTCTTGTGTATTAATAAAGAACAAACGTCAAAATACAAATACAAGAATTATATTTGAATTTACAATTCAAAGCTTTTCGTTGGCTAACAGTACCAACATCATCAGGAATATTAAACAATTCACATTCCTGATGAATTGTTTAATATTCCTGATGATGTTGGTACTGTTAGCCAACGAAAAGCTTTGAATTGTAAATTCAAATATAATTCTTGTATTTGTATTTTGACGTTTGTTCTTTATATATATATATATATATATATATATATATATATATATATATATATATATATATAAGTATACCTCCCGCGGTTACGTGAAATAAAGACGAGGTGTGTTATCCGCGTTCACACACAAATACTATAGCTACAGACATTTAAGGGTAGGCATATACAGAAGTGCATGTACATAGTGTACTGTAGGCTATAATATTCATAATATTACAGTACAGTACGCAAGTATTGTTATGTACAGTAGGCCTATTGTGATTACTGTTTGTATTTACCATCACTCACTGTATAGTACTCCATAACCTCTGTGGCTACTAACATCAAACGTTTGTTATCAAACCCGATGGAAATTATTTGACTCTAAAAACGTATTTAATATATATCTATGTAGAGAGTATGTATGAATAGTATACTTCACGATTTACACGTTAAAAAAATTATTACGTACAAAAAGAAGTTTCAAGTTGAAGGTAAGAACAAGAAATATTTAGTCAGAAACGTCTTCTTTTAAAAGTGGAAAAGACTCGGTGTTCGTAGAAGAACGGTCTATTACCTTTGGGATGCTGACGATGTTTGTGGGACAGATGAATCGATAACCGGCATTTTGTTTCTACTTGAAAAAACATTGTTGTATTTATTTCTTTTCATTTCGCTGAAGACTTCCTGAAGAGGCTAAATGGCATCAGTAATCATTATCGTAACTTTAATTCCACGTTCCATAAGTGGGACGTAATCAATTATTTTTCTTTTTAGCGTTGTACCATCCGGGAAACAAATTTTTCAGTGTCAATTCGGTTTCTTTCAAATCTATTTCTTTTTCCTCCCTCTCTTCATCGGAATGTGACGTAATTAATTATTGTAAATCATCGTTTGTCAGCATTTCTTGGCGTTTTTCTATATGCTCTTCCACGTCTGCAACATTTAAATCTAAGAATCCCTTACCGCCAACATTGCTGCTTGAATGATCGCTCCAACATCTACATCGATCTTGAGAAGTTATTCATATCACCCTCAGAGTCTTTCCACAAATTCTTCCAGTAGGCTCTGTACGTGTCTGGTTTCAGTTCATCCAACGCTGCTTTAATTTAAGTTATCGCATCAGCGATATTGAACGATCTCCAGCATTGCATGACGACAAGATCAGAGTCCGAATCATTGGCTACCTTAATCACTTCAAACACTTTGCGCGTGTATGACGCCTTGACACATATATAGACATCCTGGTCAAGCGGCTGTAGTATCGCAGTTATAATAGGGGACATAAACACTACTTGAACTTTTTCATTCTCGCTGCAGAGATCCTGAGGATAGCCTGGAGCATTGTGTATTATTAATAAAACTTAGAACGGTAACCCTTTCTTCTCTAAATACTTATCCACTTCAGGGATGAATCATCCGAGAAACCATTCAGTAAACAATACTGCCGCCTTGCGGGTATGTTACCAGAAAACAGGAAGAAAATTTTTATTTTTATTTTTTCGAGGACAACGATTTTTCGATCAGGTAAATAACAACAGCCTTGATCATATGTCCTGCTGCATTCCCACAGAGTAACAAGAGTTAGTCAATGCTTCCATGCTTTGAAACCAGGAGCTTGTTTTGCTTTTTTATGAATGCAGGTGCTATTGGGCATTTTCTCCCAATAAAGTCCAGTCTCATCCCAGTTGAAAACTTGCCTTGGTTCGTATTCCCCTTTCTCAATAATTTTCTTAAACTTGGTCGGAAACACGGCTGCAGCTACCTCATCAGCAGGTGGAGCGTCTCCGACAATTTTGTTGTTATAAAAATGTTCCGAAACCTACGCAACCGCCCTCGGCTTCAAGTGAACTGAATGCTCTGCTCTTTTGTACCATCTTTTTCCATTAAATCTTCATTTAAACACAACGCTTTTTGTTGTTACACATTTCCATCAACGGGTATCATTTTCCTGTTCATATCTTCCAAAGTTTTGTCGTGCCCTGTAGCAATAATCTTTGCAATAATGCACGCGTTCCACTTAATGAAAGCACACTTCGGCTTCTCTTAGAGTTAGCACTATTACACGCGTCACTACTGATATACTTCGTGGGCATAATTGCCGAACAGAAGAATATTTACAAGTTAATTACGCAATTACTGTATTACTAACACAAACAAGTGCAGCGAATAGGTTAATGTAACCGCTAGAAGCAGCCTAAAGAGATTTCAGAGGGAAGCAGTAAGCCTGTGGAATCCAATGACTCAACGATCAACAAGGTAATGCTGTATGTAAACAACACGGTACTCTATAAATAAAAACAGACTAACTCATAGATGGGCGTTTACGGTTTACGAATGTTCCAATATCAACTATTTTTACAGTTTACGAACTTTCGATTATCAACTATATTTCGATTCTTATATATAATAACCTTCCAAAGTTCTTCTTCACTGCTTTTGACTTATTTCTGTTTTTCTTTTTACGTGCATTCTTCTGCTCTGTATGGCATTATGTTACGGTTAATGTTATTAAAAATTTTCTCTTCCGTTTTTTCTAACCCTGCTCAATTTAATTGTCTGATACCTATCTATGTCGTCGTCCCTGTCTGCTCTATTGTAGAATATTTTTCATCTAATAACCATGTTTGACAGTCGAATGTTTATAATAAAGCCTGTTTGGTTCTTTAAAGTATTGATTATTTTTTAAATTATATTTACTTAATGGTTAGATAAAATATCATACAATAAGCAGGCTTCAGAGATATTTATGGCAATTTTCTGAAGATTTTAAAATTTTTATGACTAATTTAATTGTTCATTCTTTTTGTAGGAACTCCAAGAATTATAAAGATTTGATACAAAATCGTATTTTGTAACCTGTATAGGTATAACGTACTAGATTGTATTATGTTACATGTCAAATAATAGGACACAACTATACTTTTAAATCTATAAATAAAGCCTCTTGTAGACAAAATAATTTAAAAAAATTTTCATTATGAAAAGATAATACGCCTACTCTATGTATTCTATCAAATAGCAAGATATCACTACGCGCGCGCGCGCGCGCGCGTGTGTGTGTGTGTGTGTGTGCAATACAACACACAGTAAAATACAGCACAGTACACACATACGAGAGAACGCCCCCCCCACATACACACACGCACACACAGCACACACACACACACACACACACACACACACACACACACACACACACACACACACTATACATGTGTGTGTGTGTGTGTGTGTGTGTGTGTACATACGACAGAACCCCCCACACACACATATACACGCACACACAGCAAAACACACAGCACAGCACACACATACAATAGAACACACACACACACACACACACACACACAAACACATTCACACTATACATGCGTGTGTGTGTGTGTGTGTGTGTGTACCATACAACACACAGTAAAATACAGCACAGTACACACATACGACAGAACCCCCACACACGCCCACACACGCACACATACAACAGAACACACACACACACACACACAAACAAACACTCACACACACACACACACACACACAGTGTCACACACATCACATATTACTAAGTGATGGAAACCTGCCAAGGCCGACTCATTTTGTTTAGTGTAAAGGTCGTGTAATGAACAATAACAATAATTGAATACATTGACAATTTCTGTTTTTGCTCTTCATGTAAGGTAAACGTTGATACACAGGACAGTGTGAACACCATGACGGCGTACCGTGTGTTCTAAGCAGGCGATTATATTTTCTCATCTTTTAATGCGTTTAGACGTCAACCAATAAATTAATGTAAATTTATCATGTATGTTACAAAACACCAGAACTGGTCTCGAGCAGAATAAATCCTGGGACTGTCAAGCGCCCCTTAACATAGAAATGTGCTTTAAAAACAAACCAACGGAATTCTTATTCAAGTCCACCGAGTGATAAAATCCATCCTATTATTGGATACTTCAGAAATAAAGGAAGATTAGATTGTCAAGACATTGGTAGAACACGACGTTGCCAGGGCATGTTGATCTCGGCACGCTAGACAGAAGAAAAAGAAGACTGGGCTAGACATGTTGCGCTGTGCACGCTAGCAGGCGCGACATCTAGCGAGATAACGCTTCTACCAGACAGGATCAACAAGGCTCGGTAGCGATATCCTATACACACTGTAGAAATGGAGTACTTGACACCTGTTGGAATTAAAGTCTAACAGATCTTGTTTTGAGTAGAAGTGATTTCACTTACTGTTGTACAACTGTTTCAGTCTTTTTGGAGCTTGTTTTAATGGTATTTTAAGACGATCCCGTTAAACTTAAAGAGACTAATATTTTAAAATTTGGTAGATAATACTGCTCGGTAGTATCACTAAATTTTAATACTCTTAATTAAAATTTATAAAAAGAAATTTTTAATTATAATTAAAAAGAGGAAATTGATGGAATTTAAAACGCTTAGCATGAGATTTAGGCTACTACTTAGTGCATACAGATGTTGTACGAATTTTGTTTGTTGTTTAGCCTCAGCACCTAATTTCAGATTGATGCCGGGAATTAATAACGTGAAATATGAAGGAGAACCTATGTAATAATTCCCTAACAAGTTTAGAATTGACATATTTTTTACTTCAAACGATAAATAAAAAATAAATTGAATTCCACAAAACGAAAACAAAACTCTATACAGCTACTGGGGTGCATTAATTAAAAATATAGCCCCGGTACTGTAATTACACAAGAATAATGTATTGTTGGCTTTCAATTTACTGTTTGTGTATTTTAATGAGAAATATTATAGAAAATAATTGAGAAACGTCGCGGTTGTAATAAAAACATTAATAAATTGTCGGCCATGTTTCTTAGAGCAGTTGTGGAATCGCTTATTGATGTAATACAATAATAATTAAGTGTTTGAGGGCTGGATATGACGTCACGAGACCACCCAGGACGTGACGACCGACTGTGTTCATTGTGCATTGCTAAATCTGTCATCAATGCTTGCTTATAAAACTTTTAGTATTTATATCAAAAATACTAACAGTGTTTCATTTCTTTTGAAGAATTAAAAATGTTAATAAAATATAAAATGAATACAGTTTTTGAAATAAATTAACCAAATTTATTTTTCTTTATTCTTTAAAATCTTCATCTTTATTTTACAACAAGCTTTTTAATATCGTTTCATTGATGAAATATAAATTCTTTATTAAAGTGCAAAACGGGTATATTGAGATGGGTAAATAATTTGCTTATTGGAAGTTGTTAATGGATCACAGTAGAAACAATATAAGCCTATCGCAATAAGAGCTTTAATAATTATGTGTTAAGATCAAGAATGATTCTTGAAATTTAAGTTGTTTTTTATAGGTTATGTTTATTTAGGAAAACTACGTTTATTAAAGATAAAATGTAACCAAATTGAATTTAAATTGGAAATTTTTAATGTGTAATTTGTTGACGTTGTTTAACAAATATATTTATTATTTTCAAATTTAATCTTTTATTGTCGATTTTAAGAAAAGAAAAGTTAATTGTTCATTTTCCCCTTCTATCTTGACTACAAGAAATACAAGAAAGTCTGCCTGTCTTTTATTCGGATATAAGTAATTTTAAATCGGTTAAATTCCCCCCTCTCTCTTTGATTATTTCTTGTTTTAGAAACATTGAATCTGTAAATCGTTCTAATTATAAAGATTATTATGTGTAAGTAATATTGCTATAGTGTAACTTCATTGTTAAAGAGGTTGGTAGAACCAAATTAAATCAGAGCTTATATGAATTAAAAATTTACAAACAATCTTGTTTTACAACTTTATGCTGAATCCTTCTTTAAGCAAAATAAATGAGTCTTGTGTGGTTAAATCTTGTTTTTTAGAAATTTCTCGTTACTAAACCTAACCCATTCTTATCGTTTACTTATATGAAGTAGTATAGCAAAGCCATAATTAAGTTTGAAATTTTTGAAATATATATGTAGACTATATATATATATATATATATATATATATATATATATATATATATATATAGAGAGAGAGAGAGAGAGAGAGAGAGAGAGAGAGAGAGATTCTGTGTACTTATAAGGTTTAAATGACAAAATTTCAATTTATATATAAAAAGGTATTTACCTATATGTTATGTTTCCTTTACCGAATATATAAGCCAGAAGGACTCTTCTATTGAAAAACAAATTTCCCAATACATTTAGCTGCATTTCAATAAATAAATTTCCCAGCTAAGATATTAGCAATAAATCTCCAAGAGCTTGTAATATATTTCACCTGCTACTTCAGACACTGTTATCGGCGTATTGTTAGGGGGTCGATCTTTGGAAAGGGTTTGAAATAGGAAGGGTGGGTGGTTGGGGGATCCAAGATGGCGAACTATACAATGCACCCATTCATCCCATAGCTGAAACTTCTGTCTAATATATTGCACAGTTCTAACACTTTTCTGTTTTATTTGTTGATTTTATGTTTGTAAAAGCTTTTAAAATTCCCGAACTGCAAACTTTTACTTGTAAAACTTTTTATATGAATATACTGGGTTTGTTAATGTTTTCGCAGTTTGTTTGCAAATTTTGTTCACTTGTTTTATTTGAGATAAAACAGGAATAATTCTATATATTCTTAGGGACTGATTTTTGTTTAAGAAGTCATTTGACTTTCATAATTTATCAATGCAATCCTATATTTACCTAGAGCGCGTATTCAAAAGTTACAGGCTTGGGTTTTTAATTAAAACCCCGGCAAGACGATCAAGATCTAATATCAGTCTAAATGTTTTAATGTCTGTAAATTTTAATAATATAGTTATATTTATATAATATAGTTATAAGTTATATTTTACTACCAGGAAATATTTAGGGTTGTGAACTATTTTAAAGCCTTTTGGATTACCATTTCACTGACTATCTGGATACAGCTGATCTTGATTAAAAAGACACTACATTTCTTTACGCAATCATGTCAAAAAGAGATAGAATCAATTGTTGTTTTCGTTTTTAAAAAGGGTTTTACTTTTGACATTATATTCAAGTGTTTTGAAACACTATCCTACTAGTAAGGGTGACGGTAGACACGTTTTACGTACAAAGCTGTTTACTTCAGGAAAGCCTATCCATACGAGCCATCATAACCCCTTACTATCAATGACCAGGGATCCATATGTCATTCCTTTTATGTTATTTTATCTGTCCATCCATCTTCCTACACCTTGCATTAACATAAGAAGAACTATGACAGAGATACTCTCTTTTTTCTTGTCAAATGTTTATTTAATTATTGGTCTCTACATTTCACCTCATGAATATTTAAAATACAATGGATGGAATCTTTACGTTAAGTTATCTTTGTTGGCATTATCGATAGCCTCTTCCTTGTCCAATAATTTAAAAAATACCTTTTTTCATTATTATTATTACTATTATTGACAAGTGAAGAACTTCTTGATAAAAGTCAATCATGATGAATTAAAGAAAAAATTCGAACTTTTTTGAATAATCTGGTTGTGAAATGTATATCATCACACACATATTAAATGATTAAATATATATATATATATATATATATATATATATATATATATATATATATATAATTTGATTTATTTAAAATAAACGTTTAATAGTAATAAATGGGGTCATACTGTTTATTTACGAAAGTACTCTTCTGATTATACATAATTCATGATAAGTTTAATAGAAGCTAATACTTTGTAGTAATATAATGAACCGACCAAGAAATCTTTATGACAATTTTCTAAAGACTATATTTAAAATTAATGATTGTATTGTTTACTTCTGACGATCTCTGATTAACGTTTGAAATGTAAATAATGTTGAAAATGTAATATATACCAAGAGGGTAGAACCGCAACGGGGTAACGTTCCGGTATTCTCGAAATAATCTTCTTATTCAATAATTCATATCCTTTCAATTCAATCTAAACATTTGTATTTGGATAAATAACTAGGTAGCATTAAAATATCAAGTAGGTGATAGTGATTCAATTCTTGTCATGAATAAATTACATTTCTTCAGTCGGAGTTCTACAGAATAATGGAGTTTAATTTGTCCAAGATTTAAAAGAAGGGAGACAACTCTGTTGAAGGTGACTTTGAAGGAAGAGGATTGTGATAATCCAAGTAAAACAAGTTATAAATATCATGTTATATTATGCTCTTATGAATGGTCGTGGGTAAGAACTTGTTGGCCAAATATTCTAAAATGTTTTCAGACTGTTATAAGCAATTAACCAGGTATTAGTAGATGATCGGGAATATAAGTTTTTTTCTCTTTATTTTATACGTGGAATGATTTTCTATTTTTGAAACATAATCTTCTGCATAGGAGCCTTTATCAGTATGGAATGCCAATCGCAATTCTCAATAGCATTATTTCATAACATAATTGTCTGCGCTGCCGTCGCAAAGAAAAGAAATTGGGAATTACGATGTAAGTTATGAACTGCAATTTTCAGAGAAGCCACTTTCTCCTGTGTGGGCATTTTAAAGGTGTTCAACGAATGAGTTGCGTTACACGAAGAGAGGCTACAAGCAAGCGCTGATTGTATTTGTATATTTGCGAAACCAGTGCACTATCGATGCCTTTGGTTTTACGACTGGCCAACCTATTGCTATTTGAGATTGTTAAAAATGGTGGTAATTTAATTACAAGACGACGAATTGGGACCTTTGACATTGTATTCACAGATTCCGGAATCTTTATATCTGTTATAAAGTGAAAGAAAGTTGTCTGTGCATTCTTAGGAAATTCTACGATTTCCAACAAGTTATTCTAACAATTGGCGCAGGAAACAGGATTCGTTGAAGGCTATTGATTGTTCATTCAGACCCGATCTGTTAAAGCTAGTCAGTCTTCAGTGACAGATCCAAGGTAAGCTTGGATTTGTAACAATGTACTATCAACGATGAGTTTGGCCTTTTTTTATTTAGTCCTCATCAGAGCTTGTTTATGTCTTGTATCAAGAAGCAATGGAACTCTGAATAGATGTCTGTCTTCAGTTTCAATAGACTTAGTTCAAGTTTGTTCTAGAGAAGTTAGGAAGAAATAGGTTTCTCTTGAGGCATATCTCCACATTGTATAACCAGTTTTTGGTTAAGGTAAAGTCTGTGAACAAGTTCATAGGGCTTTATTTAGAAGTGGCATCATTGAACCAGGTAGATTGGTGGAGTGAATTAGGGTGAAATAGAGTAAGCAGAAAATGTTTGTTGGGAAACAGTCTCTGGTGTTGCAACATGATGCCAGTGCATAGATTTCAGTTTGAACAAATTGGATTCTGAAGTGGTATTATTGTTTTGTTAGTGTTTTTCTAAATGTTTTACAGTTAGCGCTGCATTACTTGTATCTGCGGAATCTTTTAGCCAAAACATATGCAGTTCTTGTTCGATACTATAAACAGTTTTTTTAATCTGACTGCAGAAGGTAAAATTCACTTGATGACTTGTTCAAAGTTTTGTAATAATTAGAGAGGCTTTGTGTAATTTTATTAAGAAATAAAGTTGTGGGGAAATATTTTGTTCATTTTTTTAAGTATTGCCAAGAGATGAGGTTTACGAAGAGGCTCCTTCTATTAGTTGCGATGAAGGGATGTGACTATATTCACTGCCAAGTTAGAAATTGTCTACAACTGGTTACTATCAGCCTGTCAGCTACAACTTTTTTTAAGCTTATAGGCCTATACAGTGTTAGTCTTACCAGCGTCCCCACGACCCGGTAATTTCTTTCCCACATTTTTGAAGCCTTTTCTATTACTTCCGTCTATTACTACTATTACAACCTTTTTGTTAACCTAGTATGTTTTAAGCTCTTTTTTAATAGCTGATTGTAATTTATTAATTTGGCTACGTTACCCTGATGCTAAGGGGACCAAATGTGGTGTTTGCCTAAAATTAACTGACTAACCTAATATAAAGACATGGGATCTCTAGGAAGGATAGGTAAAAATCTTCTAGATAGAATTATTGATAGTCAAATGAAGTTAACACCTTTAAAAAAAATATTTTAAAAAGTTTTGTTCAAAGATTTCACATTGTATTTACGACACTCTTAGAAAGTGAGTGATAAGAAGCTGGCGACACCTGCTGTTTCCTTCCCTTAAATCTTTCAACATAAAGTATTTTTTTCCACTTTAATATTTAAAATAGTCGATTTTTTCTGCTACTGCATTTCGATGTCTTTTATTGGACAGTAAAGCTAAACATTGCACCATCTGCTATTCCTTCCTTCCTAAGATTTAATGAATCTCGCTTAAAGAAACCTTTACACCCTCTACAAAGAGGAATGCTACAATGAATAATGACACTTAATTACAGAACAATAAGGGAGGAACATCTCTTAAGGAGGGGTGGTTATTTAAACGAGGGAGGAGGTAGAATGACAAATTACGTTCATTTTCTTAGTTTAAATTGAGAATTTGCCGACAAAGATTGGAGAAAATATTCGTGTAGATTACGAAGGGGTTGAAAGTGGGGTGGAGTTTCGGAGTGGCGAAAATAAACATTCTTTGTTCACAGGAAACTTAGGCATGTATTCAGTGTCTGTTTTCAGAAGAAATCTGTAGACTTTTCTTCCTGATTTTACAAGAAATAAGTTTGTATTAGCATTAATGCATTTACAATCAGTGTGGCATTGGTTTAAGTATTATTCTGAAATATGAAACGAAAAGAAAATAATACAGTGTCAATTTTGAAATCGACATCTTAGGTTATAATCATACACTTAAAAGTATATAGAGTACTGACTTAGGCCTACTTAGACACAGTGTCCTCATTCTAAATAAAAATAAGTCCTTGGTAAGTCTGTATGTATCGTAAAATGGATTCAATTGGAACTTTATTGAATAATTTTAATAATACTTTACGAAATTCATGTTAAAAAAATTTAAGAAAATAATAATATTGTTCCTTATTTTGCGTTTCTCCAGTTTTTAGTGTAAAACTTATAACATAAATCTACATATACTATTATTTGTGTGATTGTCATCTAGCCTTTGGAGAAGCACGTAGCTCGATAAAGTAATAAGTTATTATGATAAGATGTTACTCTGTCTTGCTCTATGTCATACAATGTGCCTCACAGATATGCAAAAGAAATTCCTAGAATTCCTACCATGAAAATAAAGAAAAATGGTTACTCCTAGCTCTCTGTAGGCTATTATTGTTACGAACACCAAAATTTGTGTTTCAAGAGTGAAAGTTAGTAACATTGAAATTATTATAAGCATAAATTCTATAGTGTAAGCGTAATGAAGCTAAACTAGTAATGGGACTCTGGCAATTGGAACTCATTACTTTGGTCAAGTTAATTAGAAATAATATATTAATAACTACTGTACATCAACAACATGATAAATTATAAAAATAAGAAAAACACGAAAATTCAAACCTAGTATAAAAGAAAATTAAGTGCTCCCAAATGAAATAATTAGACATGGAGAGGCACAAAATGTAAATAACAAGTGCGATTGTTCACTTGACAAAAA
Organism: Prosapia bicincta; assembly: GCA_036971475.1. Taxonomy (NCBI): domain Eukaryota; kingdom Metazoa; phylum Arthropoda; class Insecta; order Hemiptera; family Cercopidae; genus Prosapia; species Prosapia bicincta. The sequence continues at coordinate 37,803,496 of JBAIZL010000003.1, forward strand.
TGAATTGTATCAATAATGCGTGAAAGAAACTAGAAATTTAAACAACGAAAGTGTGTGCAGATGTATATCAGACGAATTCGTAAGTAGGCTACAATGCGTAGTGAAATTATTTTTTAGACGAATTCGTTTTCCGTATGAATGCATAGTTAATGCTACTAATGTAATTTTTACGTCTATCTTATTTTAGAAAAAAAATCACTTTATAAACAAAATATCAACGTTTCATGTTTGAAATTATATTAAAAATTTTAGTATTTATATCAGGTTAGGGTTATATGTTCAACATAATAAAATCGCCAAATCCATGCAACTTCTCAGTTCCCCGATAAAACAGCCATTGTCTAGGCTTAAATTGTCGGATCTATGCTGAGCAATTTACTATGTTTGGACCGTTAAGCTCGTGTGACGTCATAGGGCTTAACACACGGTGTTGTGGTCACCCCCACTCCTATCCCCTAGCAGAGAGCATAAACCAAATCATTAAATATCTTCAACATATTGCCTACATACGTTTACTGTTAGAAACAGTAGAATTTACGGTGCCATCAGAATGGGGTTAGAATTAATGTTGTTGGGGATGGTGGATGACCATGTAAGCTGTTTGTCGGTACAGCATTTAACTACTTTATGAATATATTACGCAAAGCATGTTATGGTAAACATGAGAGTAGAGAAGGCTACAGGGTAGACGGGTCGCTTGGGCGGGAGCCAATAGGAAAGCCGGATTTGCTACCCCCACCCCTTTCCAAGATGGCGGCGCCCATAAGCGCGGGAACAACATTTACACCGAGCCAATAGGAAAGCCGGATTTGCTACCCCAACCCCTTTCCAAGATGGCGGCGCCCATAAGCGCGGGAACAACATTTACACCAAGCTAATAGGAAAGCCGGATTTGCTACCCCAACCCCTATCCAAGATGGCGACGCCCATAAGCGTGGGAAGTTCAAATACTCAACTGTCTGTGTGGGAATCGGTAGGCTAACGCCTGACGGACACCCAACACAAGGACGCGTTGCTGCAGAAGGGAGATGTGTGAAGAGTATGAATATCAGTATACCAAACTCTATGTCTGTTCCCGAATAACAAGGTTGATTATCTGTAATGCGTAATATTATGTGTAGCAAATATACAAGTTTATTGTTATCTAGATACTTGCACTCCTAACTGTTATGTGTAAAGGTGAAATAATAATATCTCCAATATCTCGTAGCATAAGGTTAGTCTCGGAGCTCCTGTATGCTCTGTCGTGGGTATTTCCTACCCTAATAAAGGAAAAAACAACGAAAAAGCCTGTACCTGCTCAGACCTGCACATCCCAGCTAAATTGGATCCAACCTAACCAACACATAGTAGAAGGGCTGATCTCAACAACGTTCATGACCATCCCCGGGGGTTGTTATGAATGAAGAAGGCTCTGAATGACCTTGATCATAGACTATGGGACGTATATGACTACGTCTAGAGGTAGTTATTGGATAACCTAGGCAGGTAAAAATGGATCAAACCTACCCACAGGTATGGGGTGATCTCAACAACGATCAGGACCATCCCCAGGGGTTGGAACGGATGAAGGCGGCTCTGAATGGCCATGATCATAGACTATGAGGTGTGTTTGACTACTTCTAGAGGTAATTAATGGAAAAAACCAAATCAGGCCTATGACGCAACCACCCCGGGACATCCTCAAAACCCTCCCCGGAGGTAGCTACCGGCGTGGGGTTATCTTAAGATATAACTGTTTAATATATGAAATATCAACGCTCGAACGACTCAGGGCCCACCCTAAAATGAACGGTATAACCCAGGGTAATGAGGGATACAAGTTGAATGTTAAATGCCGCGTAGGCCGCTCACTCGAACCCTGACGGGCCAGCGCCTTAAAAACAAAATATCTAAAAACATACCAGGTATAGCAACAGAGGTATCTAGTAGGGCCTACCTCCAAAGGTAAAAAAATAAACAGTGTAACAAAGCCTTATGGCTTGAGTGAACACGTTTGACCTACATGTGCAGGCATGCAGAGATAACGCAAATCCCTAGAACCGCAAAGACAGATAGCTACCGGTGGTCTATTTTCATATTATAAAAATAATAAGCAGTTACCTGTACAGAAAAAATAAATACCTTTGCAGATAAGAGAGCAAGAACCCGGACACATAGAAGAATCAAATACGTGTGCAGACAGAAGAAGCAAGGATCTGGACATATAGAAGAAGCAAAGACCTGGATGGATAGGAAAATAAAGGACCCGGACAGGTATACGAGGCAAAGCCTGGGAAGATAGAAAAAACAAGGATTTGGACAGGTAGACGAGGTAGGGCTTGGGCAGATAGAAGAAACAACGATCTGGACAGATAGAAGAAGCTAGGACATGGATAGGTAGACGAGGCAGGGCCTGGACAGATTGAAGAAGCAATGACCCAGAGAGATTGATGAGGTAAGGCTTGGACAGATAGAAGAAGCAAGAACCTGGACAAATAGAAGAAGCAAATACCTGGACTGGTATACGGAGTAACGTCCCGGACAGATAGAAGAAACAAATATCTGGACAGATAAAAGAACCAAGGACTTCGGCACGTAGAGGAACCAATACTTGGACAGACGGAAGAAGCAAGGACATGAACAGATAAGAGAAGTAAGGACCTGGACGGTTAGAAGAAGCAAGTACCTGGACAGATAGAAGAAGCAGGGATATGGACAGATAGGAGAAGCCTTGCCAGATAGGAGGAGGTCCTTGACCTGGACAGATAGAAGAAGCAAATACATGGACACATAGAAGAAGCAAAGACCTGGACAGATAGAATATGCAAGTACCAGGACAAATAGAAGAAGCGAGTAGTTGGATAGATAGAAGAAGTAAGGACATGGACAGATATGAGAAGCACGGACTTGGGCAGATAGAAGAAGCAAGTACATGGATACATAGAAGAAGTAAGGATATGGACAGATAGGAGAAGCAAGGACCTGGACCGATAAAAAGAGCAAATACCTGAACAGATAGAAGAAGCAAGGACCTGTACCGATGGAAGAAGCAAGTACATGGACTGATAGAAGAAGCAAGGACCTGGACCGATAAAAGAAACAAGCACCTGGGCAGATAGAAGAAGCAGGTACTTGGACAGATAGTAGAAGTAAGCACCTGGACAGACAGAAGAACCAAGGACCTGGACAGATAGAAGAAGCAAAGACCGGGACAGATAAAAGAAGCAATGACCTAGACTGATAGAAGAAGTAAGGACATGGACCGATAAAAGAAACAAGGACCTGGAAGAAATGACGCTACCTCATGTCCACAATATATATTAGGCGCTATTGAAAATAGACTACCGCTCATTCAATATAGTGTGTAATCTAAAGCTTTACAAAAATTGAAAAAGACCTGACATTAACATATAATATCTCGTATCCAAAATATATATATTAAACGCTAATGAAAATAAACTACCAATCATTCAATATAATCTATGATCTAGGCTTCAGATAATTCGAAAAATGAAGTGTGAAAATATTCTCTCCTATAAATAAACACCTATTGTATCATCTAGAGTTAACATAATTTAAAAAAAAGACTAGTTACTTACAATGCGAGTGTTTATAGGTTGTTGTGACGCCATCTCTCGTGAATGTATGACCTGCAGTTTAACGGATCACAATAGTTGATCAAAGTATAGCTCTCCTCCTGGGTTGATTGCAGAAAGTCTTCAAAACTAAATAACTTAAATAACGGGCTTAAACAGATATAGTCTTTAAAAGATTTTATCAACGCTAGCTTTACAGATACAGCTAAGTCCAAACTGTCTATATCATGTCTGTTCTATACGCATGCGCAGACCTCAATAGCGCATAGATTAAACAAAGATAGAGGCACTGTAAAATTTATAAAAAAGAAACATGCTGAAACGTGTTAATGAATAATATTACTCTTTAATGGCCAAATTCACAGTCTGGCCGACATGTTCGATAACAGTTAAAGATTTGCCTAAAATAGAGCTCAAATCTTCCACAGTCAACGCCGTAGCGTATCGCTTTGGAAGAAAGACAGCACGTCTGTCTTCATCATCTACCTGTAAGTCTACAAGTACGGTGTTACCATACTTTGCTTCGACAAAACGCGCATTTACAATTTTATATGCCATGCCTATCTTTAGATCGCGTATAGGCATAGAATCTACAGAATTTAAAGCTGAAAACTTTGCCGACACTGATGATGACATTTTTACTACTTATTGGCAAACACACACACAGATCACTTGAAACACAGACTATGTAAAAAACACTATATCTCCACCTGTATATAATGTTTTATACATAGCTGTGGAAGAGTCCATTTGAGAGGTGAGTGGACGAGTCCAAGCAAGTTGGACTGATCCATAATTACGTCATAACTAAGACTGTTGATTACAACAAGGCGGGCGATACCGTATGTAGAGGTAAACACATCGTATTCGATGAGAAGTTTAAATACAAGTTAACACATAATATAAAATGCACGGCCTGACTAGGGTTTAACAAACAGTATCCGATGAGTAGACTGGCTACGGTTTAACAAATAGTATCCATTGAGTAGGTTGAATACAAACTATCACATAGTATCCATTGTAAATATTGGCTAATGGTTATCAAATAGTATCTGATACATAGCTGGGCTAATGATTAACACATTGTATCCGATACATAGATTGACTAGGGCTAACACATAGTATCCGAGGCAAAGATTGACTAATGGTTAACACATAATATCCATTGCACGGCTTGGGTAATATATATATAGTTAGCCTACATTTTGTGTTATGTATGTAAACCCACATATTATGCTAAGCTGGTTACCCATAGACATGGATCTATGGTAATGCAAGAGTAAGCCTAAGTGTAACCCATACCCTGACAACAGTTACCTAGCCTCACCATAGCCTACATAGGTAGACAACCGATACCTAGCCCGACCATAGGTTACATAGCTAGACAATAGATACCTAACCCTGAATCAAATACATAGCCTGACAACCGATACATAGCCTAACAACAGAGCTAGATCACAGACCAACGTTTCAACTACACAACATTATGCTATGTTTAACCAGCCAACATACACGAAGTTCAAACGAACAACATTGACACCAAGTTCAAATAGGCTATGGCTGGTGAAGGCTAGATCAACGTTGAAAAACTTACACTAATCAACCAACAAACTTACACATGGTTCAAATAGGTTATGGAGGGTGAAGACATAATTATAGCTATCAATGCATACCAAAAATAGCTATGCAGAAACCGTCAAGGCCATTACACATATTGTCCAGGTATGTTGTATCAGTTACAACATACTGACTAATACGAGTACCTCCATCAAATCTTAGGTAAAGCTACCTTGGAGTCAGGCCTTAGGTAAAGCTACCTCGGAGTCAGCCCTTAGGTAAAGCAAGACCATAGGTAAAGCTCAGGTAAGGTTGGTAAAACAGCTATCTATGCATGCCCAATCTCAATAGTTACGTTAAAAAGAGCTACCGATGCTCACCCTACCATAATAGCTACGTACAGACGGCTAATATTGTATAACCTATCACAAGACTTATGTAAAAACAGCTATGCATAACCTGTCACAATAACTGCGTAAAGGCAGCTAACAATGCCTACCCCATTAAAATAGCTACGAAAAGATAACAACCAATACATACCCTATCATAATAGCTATGTAAAGACAGCTAAAGATGCATAACCTAACTCAGTAATGACCGCTATTAAATAATGAACCATCACAACAGCCTCGTAAAGACAGCTACCAACACCACAATAGCTACGTAAAAACAGTTATCGATCCATGACCCGTATTACACCATTATGTGCGTTACCCTACATCATGTATTAAGCCAATAAACGTCTAAACCTACATTCCTCCTGTATTAAGCCACGCTACCCCTACATAGGCCTACACCCTGTAGCCAATATGCACGGTACCCTACACTAGCCGTTAAAAACAGCTACCGATGCTCACCCTACCATAATAGCTACGTACAGACGGCTAATATTGTATAACCTATCACAAGACTTATGTAAAAACAGCTATGCATAACCTGTCACAATAACTGCGTAAAGGCAGCTAACAATGCCTACCCCATTAAAATAGCTACGAAAAGATAACAACCAATACATACCCTATCATAATAGCTATGTAAAGACAGCTAAAGATGCATAACCTAACTCAGTAATGACCGCTATTAAATAATGAACCATCACAACAGCCTCGTAAAGACAGCTACCAACACCACAATAGCTACGTAAAAACAGTTATCGATCCATGACCCGTATTATACCATTATGTGCGTTACCCTACATCATGTATTAAGCCAATAAACGTCTAAACCTACATTCCTCCTGTATTAAGCCACGTTACCCCTACATAGGCCTACACCCTGTAGCCAATATGCACGGTACCCTACATTAGCCTACAGATTGCGTTAGGGCAACATGCACGTAAACCTGTATTAGGTATATATGGGTGTTAACCTCCATAGGCCTACATATTGTGTTAGGTCGATATACCTGTAAATCTGCAGACACCCTGCATTAAGCCAATATGCATGATACGGTACATAGGCCTATAAGTCAATAAACAGTGTTGTTACGTTTCATTCACAGATGACCTGCCGATGGTCCGGATGCCGTCCTGACCGACATTGTTTGACGTCATTGGCTGCGGTTATGCTGATATGTCCAGAGTGAGCTATTGCGGTCGTAACAGTATTAATGTAAGGTTTTAAACAAGCATATATTTGTCGAGCTCTGTGTGTATGATCTACACCTGCAATGAAACGTAACAACACTGTTTATTGACTTATAGGCCTATGTACCGTATCATGCATATTGGCTTAATGCAGGGTGTCTGCAGATTTACAGGTATATCGACCTAACACAATATGTAGGCCTATGGAGGTTAACACCCATATATACCTAATACAGGTTTACGTGCATGTTGCCCTAACGCAATCTGTAGGCTAATGTAGGGTACCGTGCATATTGGCTACAGGGTGTAGGCCTATGTAGGGGTAACGTGGCTTAATACAGGAGGAATGTAGGTTTAGACGTTTATTGGCTTAATACATGATGTAGGGTAACGCACATAATGGTATAATACGGGTCATGGATCGATAACTGTTTTTACGTAGCTATTGTGGTGTTGGTAGCTGTCTTTACGAGGCTGTTGTGATGGTTCATTATTTAATAGCGGTCATTACTGAGTTAGGTTATGCATCTTTAGCTGTCTTTACATAGCTATTATGATAGGGTATGTATTGGTTGTTATCTTTTCGTAGCTATTTTAATGGGGTAGGCATTGTTAGCTGCCTTTACGCAGTTATTGTGACAGGTTATGCATAGCTGTTTTTACATAAGTCTTGTGATAGGTTATACAATATTAGCCGTCTGTACGTAGCTATTATGGTAGGGTGAGCATCGGTAGCTGTTTTTAACGGCTAGTGTAGGGTACCGTGCATATTGGCTACAGGGTGTAGGCCTATGTAGGGGTAGCGTGGCTTAATACAGGAGGAATGTAGGTTTAGACGTTTATTGGCTTAATACATGATGTAGGGTAACGCACATAATGGTGTAATACGGGTCATGGATCGATAACTGTTTTTACGTAGCTATTGTGGTGTTGGTAGCTGTCTTTACGAGGCTGTTGTGATGGTTCATTATTTAATAGCGGTCATTACTGAGTTAGGTTATGCATCTTTAGCTGTCTTTACATAGCTATTATGATAGGGTATGTATTGGTTGTTATCTTTTCGTAGCTATTTTAATGGGGTAGGCATTGTTAGCTGCCTTTACGCAGTTATTGTGACAGGTTATGCATAGCTGTTTTTACATAAGTCTTGTGATAGGTTATACAATATTAGCCGTCTGTACGTAGCTATTATGGTAGGGTGAGCATCGGTAGCTCTTTTTAACGTAACTATTGAGATTGGGCATGCATAGATAGCTGTTTTACCAACCTTACCTGAGCTTTACCTATGGTCTTGCTTTACCTAAGGGCTGACTCCGAGGTAGCTTTACCTAAGGCCTGACTCCAAGGTAGCTTTACCTAAGATTTGATGGAGGTACTCGTATTAGTCAGTATGTTGTAACTGATACAACATACCTGGACAATATGTGTAATGGCCTTGACGGTTTCTGCATAGCTATTTTTGGTATGCATTGATAGCTATAATTATGTCTTCACCCTCCATAACCTATTTGAACCATGTGTAAGTTTGTTGGTTGATTAGTGTAAGTTTTTCAACGTTGATCTAGCCTTCACCAGCCATAGCCTATTTGAACTTGGTGTCAATGTTGTTCGTTTGAACTTCGTGTATGTTGGCTGGTTAAACATAGCATAATGTTGTGTAGTTGAAACGTTGGTCTGTGATCTAGCTCTGTTGTTAGGCTATGTATCGGTTGTCAGGCTATGTATTTGATTCAGGGTTAGGTATCTATTGTCTAGCTATGTAACCTATGGTCGGGCTAGGTATCGGTTGTCTACCTATGTAGGCTATGGTGAGGCTAGGTAACTGTTGTCAGGGTATGGGTTACACTTAGGCTTACTCTTGCATTACCATAGATCCATGTCTATGGGTAACCAGCTTAGCATAATATGTGGGTTTACATACATAACACAAAATGTAGGCTAACTATATATATATTACCCAAGCCGTGCAATGGATATTATGTGTTAACCATTAGTCAATCTTTGCCTCGGATACTATGTGTTAGCCCTAGTCAATCTATGTATCGGATACAATGTGTTAATCATTAGCCCAGCTATGTATCAGATACTATTTGATAACCATTAGCCAATATTTACAATGGATACTATGTGATAGTTTGTATTCAACCTACTCAATGGATACTATTTGTTAAACCGTAGCCAGTCTACTCATCGGATACTGTTTGTTAAACCCTAGTCAGGCCGTGCATTTTATATTATGTGTTAACTTGTATTTAAACTTCTCATCGAATACGATGTGTTTACCTCTACATACGGTATCGCCCGCCTTGTTGTAATCAACAGTCTTAGTTATGACGTAATTATGGATCAGTCCAACTTGCTTGGACTCGTCCACTCACCTCTCAAATGGACTCTTCCACAGCTATGTATAAAACATTATATACAGGTGGAGATATAGTGTTTTTTACATAGTCTGTGTTTCAAGTGATCTGTGTGTGTGTTTGCCAATAAGTAGTAAAAATGTCATCATCAGTGTCGGCAAAGTTTTCAGCTTTAAATTCTGTAGATTCTATGCCTATACGCGATCTAAAGATAGGCATGGCATATAAAATTGTAAATGCGCGTTTTGTCGAAGCAAAGTATGGTAACACCGTACTTGTAGACTTACAGGTAGATGATGAAGACAGACGTGCTGTCTTTCTTCCAAAGCGATACGCTACGGCGTTGACTGTGGAAGATTTGAGCTCTATTTTAGGCAAATCTTTAACTGTTATCGAACATGTCGGCCAGACTGTGAATTTGGCCATTAAAGAGTAATATTATTCATTAACACGTTTCAGCATGTTTCTTTTTTATAAATTTTACAGTGCCTCTATCTTTGTTTAATCTATGCGCTATTGAGGTCTGCGCATGCGTATAGAACAGACATGATATAGACAGTTTGGACTTAGCTGTATCTGTAAAGCTAGCGTTGATAAAATCTTTTAAAGACTATATCTGTTTAAGCCCGTTATTTAAGTTATTTAGTTTTGAAGACTTTCTGCAATCAACCCAGGAGGAGAGCTATACTTTGATCAACTATTGTGATCCGTTAAACTGCAGGTCATACATTCACGAGAGATGGCGTCACAACAACCTATAAACACTCGCATTGTAAGTAACTAGTCTTTTTTTTAAATTATGTTAACTCTAGATGATACAATAGGTGTTTATTTATAGGAGAGAATATTTTCACACTTCATTTTTCGAATTATCTGAAGCCTAGATCATAGATTATATTGAATGATTGGTAGTTTATTTTCATTAGCGTTTAATATATATATTTTGGATACGAGATATTATATGTTAATGTCAGGTCTTTTTCAATTTTTGTAAAGCTTTAGATTACACACTATATTGAATGAGCGGTAGTCTATTTTCAATAGCGCCTAATATATATTGTGGACATGAGGTAGCGTCATTTCTTCCAGGTCCTTGTTTCTTTTATCGGTCCATGTCCTTACTTCTTCTATCAGTCTAGGTCATTGCTTCTTTTATCTGTCCCGGTCTTTGCTTCTTCTATCTGTCCAGGTCCTTGGTTCTTCTGTCTGTCCAGGTGCTTACTTCTACTATCTGTCCAAGTACCTGCTTCTTCTATCTGCCCAGGTGCTTGTTTCTTTTATCGGTCCAGGTCCTTGCTTCTTCTATCAGTCCATGTACTTGCTTCTTCCATCGGTACAGGTCCTTGCTTCTTCTATCTGTTCAGGTATTTGCTCTTTTTATCGGTCCAGGTCCTTGCTTCTCCTATCTGTCCATATCCTTACTTCTTCTATGTATCCATGTACTTGCTTCTTCTATCTGCCCAAGTCCGTGCTTCTCATATCTGTCCATGTCCTTACTTCTTCTATCTATCCAACTACTCGCTTCTTCTATTTGTCCTGGTACTTGCATATTCTATCTGTCCAGGTCTTTGCTTCTTCTATGTGTCCATGTATTTGCTTCTTCTATCTGTCCAGGTCAAGGACCTCCTCCTATCTGGCAAGGCTTCTCCTATCTGTCCATATCCCTGCTTCTTCTATCTGTCCAGGTACTTGCTTCTTCTAACCGTCCAGGTCCTTACTTCTCTTATCTGTTCATGTCCTTGCTTCTTCCGTCTGTCCAAGTATTGGTTCCTCTACGTGCCGAAGTCCTTGGTTCTTTTATCTGTCCAGATATTTGTTTCTTCTATCTGTCCGGGACGTTACTCCGTATACCAGTCCAGGTATTTGCTTCTTCTATTTGTCCAGGTTCTTGCTTCTTCTATCTGTCCAAGCCTTACCTCATCAATCTCTCTGGGTCATTGCTTCTTCAATCTGTCCAGGCCCTGCCTCGTCTACCTATCCATGTCCTAGCTTCTTCTATCTGTCCAGATCGTTGTTTCTTCTATCTGCCAAGCCCTACCTCGTCTACCTGTCCAAATCCTTGTTTTTTCTATCTGCCCAGGCTTTGCCTCGTATACCTGTCCGGGTCCTTTATTTTCCTATCCATCCAGGTCTTTGCTTCTTCTATATGTCCAGATCCTTGCTTCTTCTGTCTGCACACGTATTTGATTCTTCTATGTGTCCGGGTTCTTGCTCTCTTATCTGCAAAGGTATTTATTTTTTCTGTACAGGTAACTGCTTATTATTTTTATAATATGAAAATAGACCACCGGTAGCTATCTGTCTTTGCGGTTCTAGGGATTTGCGTTATCTCTGCATGCCTGCACATGTAGGTCAAACGTGTTCACTCAAGCCATAAGGCTTTGTTACACTGTTTATTTTTTTACCTTTGAGGTAGGCCCTACTAGATACCTCTGTTGCTATACCTGGTATGTTTTTAGATATTTTGTTTTTAAGGCGCTGGCCCGTCAGGGTTCGAGTGAGCGGCCTACGCGGCATTTAACATTCAACTTGTATCCCTCATTACCCTGGGTTATACCGTTCATTTTAGGGTGGGCCCTGAGTC